>PVJL010008870.1:0-37500 GCA_004026885.1 Lyroderma lyra
GAGCCCCTGCCCACCGACCGCTTACCGTGTCCCCGAGCCCCTGCCCACTGACCGCTTACCGTCTCCCAGGGGTCGGAGTCGGAGTCGTCCGGTGTGTGTTCCCTTCGGATTGGCTTCTCTCACTTGGGCTGTGCGTGTAAGCTTCCTCCAGGGCCTTCCGGGGCTTGACAGTGCGTTTCTCCTCGGCACCGAGCACCGAGCACCGAGCACGTCTGGATGGACCACCGTTTATTCATTCACCCAGCGAAGGACATCTCGGTTAATTCCAAGTTTTGGTAATTATGAATAAAGGTGCTACACAGACTCATGTGCAGGTTTTCGTGCAGATGTTAAGTGTTCAACTCCTTTGGGTAAATACCGGATTTTGCTGGATTGTGTGGTAGGACCGTGCTCACACAGGGCGTGTTCCCCACCCAGAGAGGGGTGGGTAGATTCCTTATGGAAGCACCCTCAAGGAATGAGAAAGAACTTTCTCAGAAACCTCTGGAAAAACTCTTCTGTTTGTGGGGGGTGTCACATGCCCCTTCCCCAATCAACCACTTACAGGGAAAACGCATTCCTTCCCCTTAGACTGGAGGTGGGACCAGGTCAGCTGCCCAGGGGCACAGGAGCTATGTGGGCTAGGGTTGACCACCTGGATGAGGGGTGATGGGGTGGTAGGTGGGCAGTGGCCAGTGTCCATTAAGGGAGGCGTGAGTGAAAGCAGGGTGACCAGCAAAGGAGCTACTGAGGTGGCTGAGGATAGAGATGATGGTGGTAGTATTAGAGAAGGCGGCCAGAGCAGCAGATGCCGGCTGCTTCCCAGGCCTGGAGGTTGGAGGAAAAGAGGAAAAGAGGAATTAACGCTTCACTGGTCTCCCCAGTTGTCCTTCCTTCTTTCTTTGGAGCAAATGGGAAAGGGTGTAGGGGGACAGAGAGCTGTCAGGAGAGAGGGAGGAGAGAGAAGTGGCACGCCAGGGTGTGACGTGCAGCCCACTCCCCTCTGCATGTCCGCACGTGGCAGGAACAGGGACCATCCACACGGTTGGTGGTTCCGGGAGGACACGTCCGCTCAGTCAGCATTAACTGGGCCGCTGCCACGGACAGTGGCTGTAGGAGAAAGGGCCCAGAAATCCTGAAACGAGGGCAAAACTGTGTGCAAAGTTCCTCAATTCGCTAATGATCCATACATGGGCGTATATTAAAAGTACCTCAGCTTTCTATAAGGGAAAAATTGGAATGTGTGCAGTAATGAATACACGTGCAAAATATAATTGCACTTTTAATTCATCAAACAGGCACAGGAAAGATTTAAATTTGCTAAAATTAAATGGCTTAGGAGGCAGCTTTAGTGCACGAATTAAGCTCTTACCGCCAGATGCAGCACTAACTACACCCGTGGGCGGGGGTGGGGCACACGGCGAAGTCCATGCACGTCTCCAGGAACAGCCACGTGCGTGGACACCACCTAGAGCCGAAGCCTCCGGAGGGCTACCGTCCGGCGCAGCCTCGGCCTACGCCAGCCCCCGCCGCGCGACTGCCGCACCACGTGACGGCAGGGGGCGGGGCGGGCCGCGTGCGCTTCCCGGCGTGCCGCGCGGGGCGGGGCGAGGGGCGGAGCTTACGCGGAGGCGCGGCCGCCACAGGACGCCCGGCTCGGCCCGGCCACCGGACGTCCCCTCGCGGTCTCCCCGGCCGGCCTGCTGCTCCGAGTCGGCGGCGGCGCGGCGGCGGGCGGCATGCACGTGTGAGATGCGGCCGCGGGCAGCCGGGACGCGAGCAGCGGCCACCGCGGCAGCGGAGAAGGCAGGCGCGGCCTCCTCAGCGCGGGGCGCGCAGTGCATGAGGGCGAGCACGCGGGCGCTGGGCAGCTGCCGGCCACGCCGTCTCCATAAACACTTGTTTAGGACTCGTTCGCCCCGCTGAGGTCCCGGCGCCCCCGCCATGGAGGCCCCGCCCGACCCCGGGCCCCACGCCTCGGCCTCGGCCTCGGCCTCTGCCGCCGCGCCGCTGCGCGCCCCGGAGGTGGCGCGGCTCCGCGAGGAGCAGGAAAAGGTAACAGGCCGCGCGTCCCGGCCCCGCGCTTCCGCCGGGGGTCGCGGGAGGCGCCCACACCCCGGCTCGTCGGCGGCGCCCGGATCCCCTCCCCGGCGTTGGGGCCCTCCTCGCGGGCCGGCTGTCCCGGCCGAGCGCCCCCTGCCCTCTTTGGGCCGCAGCCCCTCGGCCTGGGGCCCAGCTCGCTCCCGACCCCACGCCGGGGAGGAGCGCAGCCTCTAGGCCTCGAGAGAGAAGGTGTTGGGAGAAACTTTTTGTCACGTGCTTTTGTTGTCTTTTGTCTGGAGCCCTTTGACCTCAGCGGGGAGGGGCGGGGAGGGATGGGGAAGAGGCGTGTGACAATGTGTTGAACTTGTATATAAAAGTGAGTTTTTAAGCTTAATGCATACAGCCGTGCTTGGAAGTTTTTTATTTTTGGTGGGAGGCACGCAGTAAATGGAAGTGTTCATCTAATTCTTTTAGCTTGTTATGTAAACGTTGCTAAAATTTGTACTGTGTTGCTCTTTATCAGTGCACTTAACAGTTTTTTATTAGGTTTGTAGGGATACACTTCAGGTGCGATTCCAACTTTGGTAGTTTAGTATGTGTCAAATAGACTGCTGTGTTACTAAATTTTAACTTCCATCATATAATAAATGAGTTCTACTATTACCAATGAAGAGGGGAGAAAGTTTTGCATTCCCTAATGGGATTGCAAGTGAAGCAGTATACCGGATTTAAGACATACTGTGTTACTGTTTAATCTGAGATGATATTTTTTTCCCTTTAGATTCTGTAGCATTGCAGATTATCAGTATCTCCCGAAAATTTGAAATTCTTACTTTGAAAAGCAACATTTAATTTACTTAAAATGCCCTATCCTATAGGGAGAGAGTATCATGATTAGGAATTGTTTCAAAACTGTAAATAGTGAGAATCCCTAACTTCTTCTATGAAACATTCCTGTAAAATATGACCACTTACATGGGTATGCAAAGACACGTGCTCAGTTCAGCTAGATGAGGGAATTTTCTTAGAACCTAAAAAAAATCCTGGTTCCCTTGGAAATCACCTGTTGTGGCAATCTTTCCTACTTGGTGCTGGTGGTTTTGTGCATTGAATTTCCTTTTTGGAGAGCTATTTTTCTCTAATACTATGTACAACTGTTGGTTTTAAACTTTTTTTCAAGATGAGGATTTAAAAATTCAAGATTGGCATGTTTATAAGATACTAATGAATCTTTTTTTTTAAGAGAAAGAAAAGACAGACCTTTATGAAACCAATTTGTTCATTTTTGGCAAAACTATTTACAGTTTTTGTTCTTTTAGAAAATGTGAAGTGGACCCTCAGAAGGTGGGGTTCCCATTACCTTCACTTTATTGTGTAGAGGAATCACTTTTGCTTCCTTTGGGGTATAAGTGCATAATGCTGACTTGATATGTTTTTTTCCCCTTTGGCATGTTAAAAAGAGATATTCTTGGTTTTATTCTGATGTTAGCGTGGCTGAAATACAAAGGATACCTGGGGGTGCTCTGAACAGCTTCTGGTGTGGTATCCAGTTACACTGAAAACTGCCTTTTCAGGTCCAGTCCTGCATAACTGTGAATATTTTCAGTCAGCATTGACTGTGTTATCAGATTACTCTTCCCATGTGAAGTTCATGTTTTGGGGGCATGTAAAGTAAGCATGTGCATGTCTGCCATGTGTCTGTACAACTATTCCTGGTTCACGAGAAGGCCCCTCAGTAACTAGACTATATTTTAAAGGCTTTGGTTCAGAGGACACGGGACCAAAAACCATACTGGTTAGACAGCTAGACTTTAATTGTAGTTTAGCATGGGACAGGCTCACCTGGAAAACAGCCAGCCGTTGTCGTGAAGGACTTTCCTGGGGCTTTAACGCCCGCCCACCGTGGGAGCAAGTGCGGTGAGCTGTGGAGGAGGGCTAGGCCCTGTGGGGATGGAGAAGGAGGAAGGGCACCGAGCTCCCGTCAGTGTGGCACGTGGTACCCTTTAAGTCGAATTCGGTGGTGCGCCTTGGGACTTGGCCTTTCCCGACCTGGGTTCTGGGAGAGGCAGTGATTTCAGTGACTGGATTTTCATTTTCCCCTAGAAGGGGCCCTAGTGCCTAGCTCGGGCGGACATGGATGCCTTGGGTACAATGGGTACCTTGGGTAGGGCGTTCTTTTCTCTGGGAGCCTTGGTGAATGAAGAAGGACTGTGGGTAATGTGGTGTAAGTGTTGCTCATTAGTTTATTGTTTTAATTCAGCTAAGGAGTGTAGCAAGTTTTACCTTGGTCCCTCTGGGTTTTTTTCCTTGTTTATCCTTTGGAGCAGTGAATAACAAGGACAAGAAATTAGTAACCTGAGGGGAACAAAACAGAGAAGAAGTGGGCATGAATGAGCCAGGACCCCAGTAAATGACAGTATCTGAAGTAAATAGACACTGTCAGATATTGTAAGATTTCACCTACAACATCAACTAAACATATCTTTTTGATCTAACAAAAATATAGAAAGGTTCCTTGCAGTTTTGTTTATAATAAAAAAAACTAAAAATCCAGCACTAGGGGATTGATTAAATAAATCATGATACATGTGAGGAGCTTTTCTGCAGGCATTAAAAATTGTAGAACAGTATGTATTAAGTGGTTACAATTATGTCTGCCTGTGTGTAAGTATTTACACACTTTATAGGGGAAGACACACCATTCATCCAATGTTTCAAAAGGACATAATTTTATTTCTTATTTTACCTAAGAGTGAAATTGAATGGAATTGTGAGTTTTTCAATAAAGGATGTTGATAAAACTTATTTTAATTAGTTTTAATGAAAACTGGGATGTCATATCGTTAATTGCTAACTACTTCCTGGACCTGAAAAATAGCTCCTGGCTGGTTTGAACACCAGTTAGGCAGGGTTATTTCTTGGTTACTCCAGAGTTGATACATGGAATTTATTTGAACATCCATCTCCCAGTTGGTTTCCTTTTTTCCCTTTTCCTTGGGGGTTTTATTTACCCTTAGTTCTCTGTCAAAGCATGCAGGGACAAGAGGGAACTTAAAATAACTTTTTTTTTTTTTTTTTTTTTTTTTTTGGTTTCCTCATAACCAAATCTGTATTTACCAATAGCAGTAAAATACTTGGTGGGAAAATGTAAACTGCTTTGGAGCCCCTCTTGACTGACCTGCGCCATAAAATTGATGATCCAGGACTGTAGTGGGGTGTCTTGGGCTGTTCTAGGCACGTTTCCTCATCCTGAGATCTTGAAACATCTGCTTCTATCTTAGAATTACATTATGTTGAAATTTTGGTTTCTTGACTAAGGTGATATGTCTGTGATACCTGTATTTTATATCTCCAGATACATTTATCTTTTATTAGGAGATTACTGAGATTTTGTTGTAATGTGAACAAGTACTATATAGTATTGTCTTTATACATTTATTTGTAGGATAATAGTAACTTTGGAAAATTCATGCAGATCATATTTATTATTTTATTATAGTTATTACGGAGTAGCTCATATAATTCTCATTTGGAATTTTAGAATAACTTATACTTTCTTGATATACAACCTGGGTAGTTAAATGCATTAAGAGTAATTTTTCATAAAGTAAAACAACTTAGTAACTTAATGGAGGATTTTCGTAGTTCTCATGATAAACTAAATTGAACATAGTTAAAGCAGCTACCTGCCATATGCCCCACACAACAACTGCTCTTTTCTCCGCAGGCCGAGTCATGCACTTCTCCAGGGTATTTATTGCGTACCTATTGCATGCTGGACTGTTGTGCTGAGGGTGCAGGAGTGAACGAGGTAGAGTCCTTGCTCTAATGGGGAATGCTTGTTCTGGTGGTAGAGACACGGAATAGGCACAGTAGAAAGGTCAGGTAGGGTGCGACAGGCAAGGCAGGTAGAAAAAGAACGGAAGGAGGCGCTCCAGTAAATTTCATGAGAAAGCAAGTAAAGGAGTTCCAGCGCGTGTGAGGGTCTGTGTGGAGGGATTTTAGTGTGAAGTGGTCAAGGGTGTCTTGTCTGTTAGGGCTTCATCTCAGCAGAAACCTAAGGTGAATGGGGTGCCAGGTGCGTGGATGGCCACGTGGAGGCTAGTTCATTGTTTCAAAAACCTTTCATCGCCCCATACAGAAATTTGGTAGCCATTAGGCAGTGAGTCTCCCATTTTCCCCTGCCCTGAGCCTGTGGTAACCTCTGATCTACTACTTTGTCTAAATGAGTTTGCCGATTCTAGGTGTTTCATAGAAGTGCATTTGCATGACAGTTGTCCTTTGGCTTATGTCATGTAGCTTAAGGGTCATCCACATTGTGCCTCTTGGTTGTGTAGTAAGAAGTCATTGCATTAGAGCTTCGTTCCTTTTGATGGCTGAATCTTATTCCGTTGTATGCATAGACCACATTTTGCTTATCCACTCATCTGGCTTGTTTCTACCTTTTGCTGTTGTGAAAAATGCTGTTACCATCATTGGTGTACGTCTGTCTGAGTCCCAGTTGTCAGTTCTTTGGGGTACCTACTAGGTGTGAGGTTTCCAGTATCTGCACACCCTTGCCTACACTTATGTCCCAGGTTTCTGATTGCAGCTGTCCTGATAGGTGTCAGGCGGCATCTCATTGTGGTTTTGATTTGCATTTTGCTAATGACTAAGGATGTTGAACATCTTTTCATTTGTTTATTGGTCATTTGTATATCTTCTTTGGAGAAATGTCTGTTCCTTTGCCTTTTTACAAATTGGATTGTCTTTTTGTTGATTTAGTTGTTCTTCATGTGTTAGAAGTGTTAAGCCCTGTGTTGGGCAGATACTTTCTCCCATTCTGTAGGTTACATTTTTTCTTTTCTTTTCTTTATTTTATTTTATTTTACTTTTGTGACAGGGAATGGGTTCTTGGTGCCCTGTAGAGGTGGAACAGGAGCTGGTGACTTTTGATAAAGAACGAGAAAGAGGGAGGGAGGGAGGGAAAGAGGGAGGAAAGAATGGAATGAGGGAGGAAGGGAGGAAGGAAGTCATTTTCTTGATAATGTCCTTTGATGCACAAAAGTTTTTAATTTTAGCGAAATACAGTTTATGTAATTTTCCTTCTGTTCATGTTTTTGGTGTCATATTTAAGAACCCATTGCCAAATCCAAAGTCATTAAGATTTACTCCTGTGTTTTCTTCTAAGAGTTTTATGGGGTTTTTTTTTTTTAGCTTTTGTGTTTAGGTCACTGATCTGTTTTGAGTTTCTTTTCTGTATTGCTCATTGATTGTTGAGTTTGAAAAAAATTCATCTAGGATATTGTCATTGGAAATTTCATAATCTAAGGATAAATTGCTATTGTCATTTTCACAATCTTCATTGTGCTATCCAATATGGTGGGTATTAACCACATGTGGCTATTAAATTTGAATTTAAAATTAAAAAAATTAAAAAAAATTTTTTTTGCATATTTCAGGTGCTCAATGCCACAGGCATTGACTGTTGCATGAACAGTGTTGATTTTGAAGATTTCCATCATCAAAGGACATTCTATTTGACAGTGGTAGTCAAGAGGGCAGCTGTCTTTTTAAATTTATATTTAATTTGTTTGATAATTTTGAAGTGTCTTCACTGTCATTTTTCTTCTTGCCATTATGGGCAGAAAGTGCAAAGTTCTGAATTGTCAACTGTGCTTGAAAGCTAAAAACAGATTACTAAGATGATGTCTCCAGTCTTTCATACATTTTTGAAGGGTGATGCGGTACTTTGGACAACACGGTAAGATACTTATCGTGAAGGACCATTTTTCACTATTGATTGTATTATTCTTCTAGGTGATTCTGTGATTCTTCTGTTTCTTATTATGTAGTTTTTTGTTTGTTTTTTTTGTTTTTTTTTTTGGTATGTGGGTAGCTCCCTGGCTGGGAATCGAACCCAGGCCGCAGTGCTGACAGCGACAGCTCTGAAGCCTTAAGCCACTACACCACCAGGGAACTCCCTGTAGTCCTTTTTAAAAGCATGGTTAGGAATAATAGATTAGTAATCCTGAAATTATCAGGGTGATGAAATAACAAGATGTAGGAAAAAGTGTAATCATTAGAACTCCCATAATGTATCTTAGATTTACAGAAAGGTTCACCATACTGATGTAAAAATTAACTTGGTAATATGAGTTTTATTCTTTTTTTAGTAAGTGATTTTTTTTTTTTCTTTGCAAGACCTCTAAGAAAGAAGTCTTGAAATATCACTTCTTGCCAGTAGTTAGAACCGCTCAAAAAAGAAACTCAAAAACTGAAATTGGTTCAGTGGATCCTGACATTTCGCCTTCCTGTCCATCACCACGGTGTTCTCCTCAGCGTCCCCCAGACTACCCTGGCGTCCCTCTTCTGCATGTAAATGTTGGTTCTCAGCACATCTCCAGTTAGTCATTGGCTCTGGCCCGCAGCACCCACGAAGCAGCTGCAGAAGTACTACGTGACTACTGCTGCCAACAGCAAACCCGTGAAGTCAAGTTCAAGCTTTCTTTGCCGCTCCATTTGCTCTTACAGAATTGACCCCCTAGTGGTGTGCAGTTAGGGTACTGATCTCAAAAGTTACTTGAAGTATTAGATCTTTGCGTTTTCTGTGTGGTTATATCTTGGATTTGATACACATCTTCGATTTGCATTGAGTTTCAGTGTTTGCTTTTTAAAACCAATTTGATTTCATTGTATTTTTTGAATGCATTTGCATAGTTTGAAATCACAACTGTATTAAGAGGTAAACTGAGGTAATTCTTTCCCATTGCTGCTCCTGCCTGTCCCTGTTACAACCATTTTCATTAATTTCTTGTTTATCATCCTCCCTGTGTTGCTGCTTTAAAAATAAGCACTAAAGTATGCTGTCTGCTCTCTGTCCCATCTCCTTGCACAACAGCTAACATACCTTGTCTTGCCTCTTGTTTTCTCATCAGATAATGTCCCGGTGAGTGTCTCTGGGCCATAGATCTTCCGCATCATGTTTTCCACTTGCAGCATAGTACTCCACAGTGTGGGCATATTAAATGTTCAGCTGGCATCTTAGTGATGGGCATTTGGTGGGTTTCAGTCCCTTGGTAGCACACATAATGCTTCAGTGAATCTGCATATGTTTCTCATTTGTGAAGTGACTTCAGGTGACTCTCTAGAGGTGGGATTGTGGAGTCAAAGAGTAAATGGGTTTACTTTATAAACCATACAAGGTCAGACAGAAAAAATGCTGCGTACCTCACTGCTGAATATCACTACCGTCACCTTCGAAGTCACCTGGGGACCCCAGCACCTAGTCCACCCTTCAAAGCAATTTTAGAACTCTTTTTTCTGTAATGGCCATGAGAGGTGTCATTGTACTTTGCCAAGGTTATGACACCTTATTGAGTTGTTTGTACAGTGCTGCCAACCTAAAGTGCACTGTGGCGAGTTCACAAACTTAATTGTCAGATTTTGGGCATGATGACAGCTCTGATGGCCATTCCAGAGAGTTCCAAAATGGCTTTGAATGGTGGACTGGGTGCATAACTTCCCAAGGGGAGTGCTTTGAAGGTGACTGCAGTGACACTCAGCAGTGAGGTACGTAGCACTTTTTCTAGGATGAGGTCACAAACTTAATTGTCCCACCTCATATTTATGATTACTTTCTCAAAGAACAGTAACTCTCAATTTAATTTACAGTAAATAAATTGATAAAGAGGTAAGAGGGCGAGAGGAATAAGATGTCCAAAAGCTGGAGAACAGTGTGTTGAGTTGTTATTTTCTGTGCTGCCGCGATTTCTTACCTGGAGGCAATAATTCTGTTCCTTTTTGGTAGTTCCACTCCTGCACCCCCCCCCCCCAGAGCTTTTTTTTCCTTTTAACAATATTAATCAAATTGTGTTATTTTGTTACTCTCCTCTTATAGTCCTGTGGTGGCTTCCCATCACACTTAGAGTAAAATTCAAGATCATGAAAATGTGATTTGAGGCCCTTGTATTGTCTGCCTTGTCTCTTTCTAGGTTCATGTCTAGCTGTTCCTGACTTACTCACTGTATTAAGGTGATAATGTGGTTTTTGGGGGGACAGAACACCCTAAACATGTTTCTGTTAAAAATACTGTGCTTGTTTTTAAAGAGATCCTAATACAATATAGCAGAAATTAACCCATTTAATCCATAAACTAGGCTTTTATTCTTAATCTTTTGATTTCTTAATTTTATGAGTTGGGTAATATTAAAGTTATTGCACAAGCGTGCCTTTTCCAAAGCACAAAGATAGAACAGATACCTGCGCCCTAAATATTGCAGTGCAAGGGGTACCTCTCTGCCCTTTAGGGACTTACAGCTTTGTAAGGAAGCACGCTACCAGTAAACAGGTAAGAGTGCTCCGTGACAGCTGCTCTTTCTGATTGGCGACTGGAAGCTGGTTTCTGTCCCCACCCTTTCACGGAAATTAGTCACGTGAAGCTGCACTGTGTTCGCCTGCCAGACTCAGTCCTTTCTCAGGTCTGGCCTGACTTCACCCTCTCTCCATTGGACCCCGATTGCTCCCTGTGAACCTGACACCGTACCAGAGGAGCTTTTGGGACAATGCTGTTTTCTGGTTCTTTTGCCTTTTGTTCCTGCTTACTCTCTTCAGCTTCTTTACCCCAGTCCTTAAGTGTGGCTAGTTCCTGTGTTTCTTTCCACTCTTGGTGTTCTCCGTCTTGTGTTCCTGTGTGTCCTCGGCTCTCGGCCAGAGCCGCTCAGTCTCATTTACTGCAAGTGAGTTGGTCACCTTTGTCCCTGACCTATGTAGTGTACATCCTTATCTTGACACTGGGTGACACTGTTCAAACCAGAATGTTTTCAGCCTGCTCTGATTCATCTCGTTCATGCCACTAACTTACTAAATCCTGCCAGTTCTTTCTATATGATACATACCTTCTCTCCTAAGGGATCACTACTTTGTCTCAGTCAGGCTCTTACCTGAAAAATAATGTGTCAGATTTTTCAGTTAAATGTTACTATGTTGTTTGATATTGTCAGTCTTTTAATTGTTAGCATTCTGATGTTACCTCCTTGTGCTTGTGTTGTTTGCAGTTTTAATTTGTGAATGTATTATAGCTCTGTGTACTTAGGTCTTGAAATTTTCTCATCCCTCACTTAGTTGGGATTTAAGTCTACCTGTCCTGCCCAATATATCTTCCAATTGTCAAATCTGTTTTTATTTTCTTTATTTCTCTTACTTTTGTGTTAATATACATTCTGTTTTAAACTCTCAGCTTAGAGTTATATGGTTTTTATTTTCCTTTTAGTTACTATCTTAGAGATTACAAAATGTATTCTTTTGTATTATAGTCTTCCTTAAATTAGGAAATTTATTCATGGATCTTCTGAAATTTTGTCACAAAATTATTCAGATCATCTTTTGATAGTGTCATTAACCAACCCTCCCTTGTGTGTGCTCTTGTCATATCTTTTACCTCATATACATTTAACCCTCAAAACATTAGGATTGTTATTGTTGTAAACTTTATATTCTAATTTTTATTTCAAAGTTGGTAGTTTTCTCCCCCACAACCCTTCGAAGATGCCGCCCCATTACCTTTAGGCTTCCTTTGTTTCTGAGAGCTCTCCGTCAGTCTGACTGTTTCCTTCCCTGGAGAGCATGAATGTATCTCCCCGCCCGCTTTTGGGCACTCCTCTCCATCCTTGGTTTTTGGGCAGTGGACCGTCCTCTCCCTGGACGTGATCTTCCTTGTGTCTATCCTGCTTTGAACATGTGGAGTTTCTTGAATCTGTAATTTAATGACTTCTGTCACTTTAGAAAATTCTTATCCATTCCTCAAATACTGGTTTTGTGTCATTGTCTCTCCTCTACTTTGGCACTCTGAATGTACATGTATTCGGCATTTTTACTGTCTTATGTTTCTTAACTCTCTCGTGTTTTCTAGCTTCCTTGTACTCTGTGTGCCAATTTGCGTACCTTCTATTGACCTGTATTCCTGTTCACTCATCCTCCATTCTTACCTGTCTAGTTTGCTAGTAAACCCACCTACTATTAATAAATGCTTAATCTTGGTTATTTTATTTTTTATTTTTGGATTCTGGTCCTCTGTCAACTTCTCTAACCTTCTGTTTTCATGAATGTGTTAATCATAAATATCTGCAGTGTATAAATCAAATGAGGGTCTGTTTTTGTTTATTTTTTCTCTTGATTTCTCAGCTGCTTCTGTTGTCGTAGACTGCTTTGTAATTTTTTATTAGATGCTAGGCACTATAATGAAAAATTGTAGAGACCCTAGATGATGTAACCTTCCTTGAAAGAGGACAGATTTTCTTTTAGCAGCCAGAGCACCAACGAATCAACGTAACTCAGGTGAGAGTGGTTTTGGGTTTTGTTAGGGCTGGTCTCTGAATTTTGCTCAGATTCCTGAGGCTTGTCTCTAATTCCACATACATGTCTTTTCCATAAGTGATGGGATCATGTATGTGTAGTTCTGCTTCTCTTCTGTTGGATTATTTGCCTGTACTTGCACCAGTGCCACACTCTCTTAGGAGGTTTTGTTGTTGTTTCTTTTTTAAATTCATTTTTATTGTTAGACTTTTTGGGGTGACATCTGTTAGCAAGAATTAACATAGGTTTCAGGTCTTAGGAGGTTTTGATGTCTAGTAGTAACGTACCTCTAGCTTTGTTCTTTTTCAGGATTGCCTTTAATACTCTTGACCCTTTGCTTTGTTATTAATATTTTAGAATCAGCTTTTCAGGACTCACAAAGTAACCTGCTGGGGTTTTGCTTGGAGGGCACTGAATCTAAAATCCAGTTTGGGAAAAATTGACATGTTTATGATACTAAGTTTTCCAATGCATCACGTGGTATATTGTTCTGTTTTTTAATTTTTTCCTAATTTCTTTTAGTATTGGCTTTTTTTAGTATATACATCTTGAATGTGTTTTAGATTCATCCCTATATATTTATTTTTATTGCATTTTATAACTTACTTGCTGTTTTATCTTTTGCTGGTATGTAGACACATTTGATTTTTGTGTAAAACATTACAGGTCTTTTAAATTTACTTTAATTCAAATAAATTTAAAAGGTGTGTAATGTTTTATTAATTTTGTTGAAGCACACTTTTTGTATACTTTGGTAATGATATTTATACATCTATTTAATTAATTAACAGTATATTCTTTGCGAATTTTTTCAGCTTGTTAAGTGACACAGAAAACTGCATGTCCATTGTCAGTTAGCTTTAGCCCCCACTGATACATTTCCCTTTTCTTCTCAGCTGCGTTAAAACCCAAGATTGTACGATCTGTCTTGAAGACAGTCTACAAGAGGAGCAGACCATATAAATTCAGACGACTCTGATTTGTACAGTCCTCAGGTTGTTATTTTATCTATCAGCCAACACAGGAGGAATTTGAACTTGCAATATGGCAACAAGCGTTTTGAAAGTGAAGTGAAGCATTTCTGAGAGAAGGGTCACTGGAGATGTGCACACTTACCTTTAGGCTTTCTGCTCCGGTCCAGTGCTGATGTGGCTCTGCACGTAAGACGCAGAGGCTAATGGGCCGTTTCCAAGTGGGCTACGAATAGCGCTCTTAACACACGTGAAGTCATCCCTCTCCTTTGTAACTTTTAAAGAATGACTTCTGCAGAAAAACAGCAAAGGAATTATTATTCCTGTATTCCATATGCTTTATTGATTTTAAATTTTATCAAATATTACTTTAGCTCTTTGTAACACAATGTGCACATATACTCGTATTTTAAAGCGTAGGTTGTTGGGTGGGCTGTCTATCATTGTCATCCTATGCATCTAACTTGATTAGTTAAGAGTGCGTTAAAAATATGATGAGATGTGTTAGTAATTATAGGGCTACCCCAGTACCCCCTCCACCCTGAGCACACACACACATGCAGGCGCTAAATGGGCTTGGGAAATTTGTTGTTTATACTTAGTTGCTTGACTGAAAGGGCCAGGAGCTGTGTGAGGCATTGGAAGCAATAAGGAATCTTGTTAGTGAATTGGTGAATTTAAGCTTATTTACTTTTCCTGGTATCATTGACAGGGTCTTGTTTGTGTGTGACTGAGGGCTTATGGAGGAAGTGGGGAGAAGTAGCAGCAGCAGTGTTTTGGGAAAGGCTGCAGATGCAAACAGCTGCTTTTCTTCTGTTACCCAGGGAGCTGCATGGTGGTTGGAAGCGGTCAAATACAGTGAATATGGGCTTTGAGACGATAGACCTGGTTTCCAAACTGATTTTCATCTCTTAGCAGTTCTTGGGCATCGTATAATATGGAGCATGTTACTCATGTGTGAACACAGGTTTCCTCTCTTTAAGGAGAGGTTAAAACCTACTTCATTGAAGTGTTCACAGCTGGATTTTTATCATGTGAAGTCTTGGCAAAACTGTCATTATTAGTCTTAGGGGAGGGGCAATTATGAGTTAGAAAGGAAGTGTACCACATGACTTCCTAAGTTCTGAGTTGTTGGCGGGACTCTGAATGAGAGAATGTGTCTTAAAAAGTGGTAAATTGGCTCATGGCCCCTTCTCTTTTCGTTACTGTGGGCCTAGTGCTGTGCTGCTACGTACGTACGTATTTCATTTATAAACTCCTGGCTTTAAGCGCAATTATATTGAAGAATTTATTAGTCAGTTATTTCAGTTGTTGAAGCCTCCTAAGCAATTCTTTTAATAAAAATGGTTCAATAAGATTTTTTTCTTTAGGAGTAATAGTTGCATGTGTTGGCAGGTTTAACTTAAAAAAAAAAAAAAACAAGTGTTTTTCCTCGATATCCACCTCACTATAAAAAAATAGCTTTTGTGAAGGATAACAAAGTAATGAAATTCTTTTTGTTGTTTTGCTTTGTTTTTCAAGAGTTGCTTATAGAACCAGTTTCACTATCTTATAGTCACTTTATTTATTTACTATCTAAAGGAATTAATCTTAGTCTATTTTCAGAGCAAATAAGATTATTTGGAATAATTTAACTTAACAGAAAAGTAGGAAAGTTTTTTTTCAACCCAGGTAGATTCAGGTTTGAATCATAAGATTTTCTTCCTTCTAAAATTTTCCTTGGTAGCTAAGTTGTAGAAATTGACTGAATTATAAAAATAACTTGCTATAAAAAAGGGAACACTAAAAATAGCTCAAAATACAAGACAGCGGCGTGGGCTCAGGTGTTTTGGAGGCGTGTGGACTCTAAGTCATGTAAGTACTGGCAAGTGCAGACCTGCCTGCAGGGGGCCCGGACCCTTGCACCTTTTCCTTTATTTCTTTGGTTCTCAAAATACCCAGCGCCTTGGGGTGGTGACTGAAGGAAGCCCTGGTGTGGTGGATAGACTTTAATGCAAGACAGTATTTTTGCCTTGAAAATCTCTCTCGTAAATTATGAAATAGATTTTGTTGTTGTTTTATCCTTGACTATTTGTTCTTGGGAGGGTATTTTAGGAAGGAAAAGGGGCCGGGGAGGGGGTTGAGGAAAAGATGCTGGAACAAAGCCGAGGGTGAACTGGGGGCGACGGCAGGAAGAGCACATGCCATTCTACCAGGGACTTGTTTTTTACACATAAAAAGCACATGTGCCAAATTTACATATTTACTAATTAAAAAGGCTTCCTGAAACATTAAGGAGACTATCTTCTATAACCTTTAACACTGTCACTAATGGATATTGCATAGACAATTTCATCGAAGGTCCTTTAAATAATGTAAATGATTATGAATATGTAACTAGTTAATATGCAGCTACGACAGGATTAGCATGTAGAGGTTAATGAGCACTCCGCTCTTACGGTTTGCAGGGCTTTTCTTTCTGTGCTTTTGGCTCACTTCATGCTTGGGAATACATGCACTGGGGCCGGAGAGCGTCCTGACTGTTTGGGGGGTTGTTAAATAGGAACTTTATAAAAAGGGCTTCATGAAGATTATTTTCTTTTTCAATTTGCATTTGGTTCTGTTTGTCTATTTCATAATCACTGCCAAATCAGAAACAGTGAAATGAACTGATGTAGTTTTAGGCTGATTCTTCCAGCTGTAAAGTCAGGACTCTGTGAGACATTAACCATTGTTATTAGGTGTTGCTGTGTGATGGATACTTACTGAGAGATCTTCATTCTAAGATGGACTTTTTATTCTGAGTTAATGTGTAGTGTGGTTGGATATCTGATTACAGCATGTATTTTGGTACAGGACTGCTGTCTTAGTATTTAAAATGTCCCAAAGGAAGACATTTATTTCAGGAATTAAATGTTATAAAAGAGAAATATAGTGACAACCCCGTCCCAATCTTGTGATTTTTGGGTAAAACATTGAGCATATATCAGTATCTGAAACAGTAAACTAGGGGAGTGTGTTTCAAACCAGATAATACCGCTCGTTTTTTTTTCACATGGCCTTGTATTAAACCTTGTGGCTTTTGTTCCTTAGTTTCTCTGTCTCTAAAATGGTGCTGCAGTATTTGAGATTATTGTTTAAAACTTTTATTAATGGACAGTTTAAAAACAGACGATTAGTAATCTTTAAAAATGGTGCCATTCAAGGGTTTTTTCCTCCCCTTTTATTGGTTAGTGTTCTTACTTGTTTTCTGAGCATTTTGAGAATCTACCGATGTATCTCTAAGGGAAACAAATAACTGGTGTACTTAATTTTATTGTTTTAGTATTATAAACATAGTGTAAGCTGGCTATGAAGTGCTTAAATTTTTTTCGTAACTCACTGGGGGAACAAATGGGCTGTTCAGAGCATCTCTTTATCCTTCGTATTTCTTCTTGGAAATGTGGTAGAAAAATATCACTGAACTCGTTTTTAATGCGTCAGAATAAAAATTACTGGTGAAAACATTTGGAGATATACTGACAAAATAAAATATTTTCAGTACTGTCATTTTATTTTTTTTTTTACTGATGGAATGTAGATGTTAACACTTTTTTGTTATTTATAACATTTGTGTATTCTACAAAATATGTAACATTGAAAACAGGTCTGTAGATTGTGCAGAATACTAGTTATCTTATATCATATGTCACCTAATAGTTATGAAGTGGGTTTTGTACCAAAGTCTGCATCGGAAAGCTGTAATTTGTTCTGCAGTTATCAGCCTGCGTTAGAGGCTTATGATAAAGTGTACTGCTTAAAAACTAACATTCACATCTCTGTGCATGTGACAAATAAAAATGTGTGCTGAGATGCTCTTGGCATCTGTAAGGCCCCTGTTGTAGTGTCTGATACGCTGATGTTGACGCTCTGTGCATGGCCCTGTTGTTTCATGAGGAGTTATCTGTTTTCATGACAGGTGGTCACTAGCTGCGGAGAGAAAATCCAGCACTGGTGAGTAAAGACGGTTTTCGTACATTTCTGCCCTGTTGGTGAGGTCACCTGCGTGGGTTTAAATAAAGTGGGTCCTGTTTTTTTGGTAGCCCACAACTGAATTCTAATAATCTCCATTTTGAATGCTTTCACAACTAATTTATATTGTCTTTTACCTTTTACTGAATTACATGATCCATGATTTTTCTGAAGTTGGGTCACTATTTGTGTTTCTTCTAATTGCTTTCTTTTTTCCTTTTTCTTTTTAAGTTAGAATCATATTAATATCATTATGAAGTGATGATACTCTGAGACATCTGAACTGAATTAATCATAGCTCTATTTGGGAATATTTCTTGTACTTGGAATAATAATTGGAATCGGTTGTTTTAAAATAAATGATGGAAATATGCACATTTTCTTGAAGTTTGAAAAATGTAATTACTTGCCTGCATCTCAGAGCTAGCTTTATGGACAGTCCGTTTTCCGAGTGGGGCGAAAGCAAGCATGTCTGTCAGACCTGTTTCAGTGTGCTGGTCGTCAGTTAATAGGACGGCCTTGGTAAATAACACACTTCCCCATGTCTTCTGAGGAAAACGCTCAATTTAATGGTGAATAAAATCTCAGATTAGGAGTTGTCACGAGGTCTAGCTGTTGATCTTACAGATATCAAATTACAGTTTAGCCATGCTGTGTTTACGAAGGTTTACCCTGCGAACCGCGGGAGCTGCCTTGATTATTGTCTGCAGGGTTATTGCGAAATCATGGTTGCTGCCCCTTTAGTGGGGAGATTAAACCTTTGGTTATACACCATCGAGCATATCATATTTTAAATTTATTTTAAGAGGCTTTTTCTTCATGCCTGAGAGATCTCCAAGGAAATAATTTATAGTTAGTGTATCTCGAATGTTTTTTGGTTCAGATGCACAGAGGCTGCAAGCAGTGGGTAAGAGTGGAAATCAGTGTGATCTGTACACGGCACCTTATTACATTCTGACCGTCGGCTCGCAGAAAATTATCCCAAACCAGTAACACCCACTTTACAAATAAAAATTCACAGGCCTCATTAATTTTTAATAAATGCACTGTTGTGGTTGTGTCCACTGGTGGTGTCTGCCAGCATTTCTGAAATAGCCCATTCCTTTTCAGGATAAAGCCAGTCCAAGTTAAAACTTGAAGTGCAGGTCCTTGGCCAAAGAATTACATCCCCCACCCCCACTCATGAGGTTGAAGTGAACCATTTTACAAATTATTCATAGGGGAACTTTTATGGATACTGCAGACTTCTCTCTCTGTCAGTTTTGGTAGAGAATTCAGGAAATTAGCAAAAGGTAGGATTCGCTCAGAACAGATCCTAATTTACACAAATGTGTGAAGAACAACTAGCTTCAGGTTTATTTTGTGTGACTCTCCCTGTGAAGCTGGGAGTCCTTTGAGGGGCGTGCTTTCCTCCGGACCACACCGCCTCCTACTGTGTTCGGCACCTTCTCGGCACTTAATAAATAAATGAGTAAACAAAGACCAAATCAGCATCCTTGTACGTGTAAAATTAAATTTAGTTTTATATACAGCCTTTAGAGTATAATTTTATGTGTCGCATTTTAGTTTTAAGAACTGCCCTTCACTTCAGGGCAGGTGCATGTGACCTTCACTGTCAGTTTCCAGCTCTCAGAGCACTGGGCGCTGTAAGAACATCTTTACCTGCCCCTCGGAAAGGAGGGCAGTGCCTTGTCTGTGCAGTAAAAATTAACGTTTGCCAGTTCAGGTTTGCTGTTTCCTCTGAGTCGTATCTAATGTGGCCCAGCAAAGAGACATTTCTGGTCTTTTTTCTTTTCTTTTTTTTTTTTTTTCCTTTTTTTGTGAGGATCTGATACTTCTAGAATCTAAATGAACTCACTAATTTATTATAGTAAAAACCTGAAACCAATGTGTCCCTGTTCTTCTGAAAGCCAGGGACTTGCTTTTGGGGAGCATCGTGGAATTCTCTTGATATTTTTCTTCTCTTAATTCCACAAACAATGATTGAGTTCCTGCCGTATGCCAGTATTGCACGGCTGTTTGGAATTGAAAGCCCCTGACAGGGAGGAGCTTGCATCCCGACACGACACAGGGAAATCACAATAATTTTGTGCTGTTTGCAGCGAGATCGGAAGCAAGAACAGAGGCTGGAGCCATTCTTAAGGGTGCCTCATACACTGCTTTTAAAAGCATTTGGCTTTTCATTCTTTTTTAACCCTTGGTGTTAGCCTAGTCTAAAATACGGTTTGTACGGCTAAGCTCCCCCTCTTTTCGGGGACTTACTAATGCAATAAGGACTAGCAAAAGACTTGATTTTTTAAAAATGCATTGTTATGTTTGTGATTTTATGCTTGTTTGCGCATCTTCAAATAATTATTTAAGGAACAAGTACTGAATATTCTAGGCTTCCAAAATACTCTTAAATTAAAAAAAAATTTTTGTAGGAAAAAAGTAGCAATAAAAATGGCCTGGGGGGGGGCAACAGGATCTGCCCCCTCCCCTCCAAAATTTCTTCCAGAAAATTAATTCAGATCCCAGAACTTTGGTGAATTAGACATTTATAGTATTTGCTTAGTTAATAACAGATAAAAGGAAACATTTGCTCCTATTAGTTGAAAATTTGTACATTTTTAGAGCTAATAGTGGTTTTCAACTTAGTAAAAATTAAAAAAAAATTTAATGTCACTTTTTTCCTTGTAATTCTTTTTACTTAACTCAGGAAATATGGTGGTATAAAATCCACACCTTGTTTTCTCATAAAATGTAGACATGATGTTTGATCCACTGGAGGCTGATTATTCTGTTTGTAGATTATTGGTGATTTTTTTTATCTTTTGGGATTTGGAGTCACAGACCTACATTTGAGTCCTGTCATTTACTAACTTTGTAAGCTTGGTGAATTACTCAGATTTTCAGCTTGCTTCTTTTAAAGTGAGGCAGATACTGCTTATAAACTTGAAGCTCAAATGAGACCACCCAGACTGGGACTCAGTAAATACTAATATTAGCTCTGAAATATTTTTTGAAAATTGTAATTGTCAGGTGAATGAAGAAAATCAAACAAAAGAAAACCAGCCGAAGCTTTGTAAGTGTTCCTGAACATTTTGTATTCATGCCACTGTTGTCTTTTATCATGATAGTGAGATGGCTTTCGGAACAATATTCTTAAAGCTTTACATTAATGTTTTAAATTAATGTGTAGTTATGGAGCATTTCAAACAGAAGGTGGCAGATTATTGTAGTGGCTCCACGTGCCCCCATCACTCAGCTCCCATGATTCTCAGCTCATGGTCTCACCTGGCGGCTGCTCGGCTGCTCGGAGAGAGCCTGTCATCCGCTCTGCCCGCACCTCCAGCTGCTCTGAGTGAGCCTGACACATGCCATTGCATCGGAAAGATCTCAGTACTGGATACCTTCAGTTCGTAAAAGACTCTTAACTTTTTAAAATTTAAGTAACTCAAAATAAGTTACTAAAATAAGTTACATACCTTTGCAGTTCAGAATTTAACAAGTATGAAGGGTGTAAATGGTGTGTAGCTTCCCTCCTATCCTTCCTGCAAGTCTCAGGTCTCTTCTTTGCAGATGGTTTTTTATACCAGTTTCTTGCAAATCTTTCCAGAAATTGTTTGCGTAAGGTGTATGTGTACGTATATATGTGTGTATGTATTCATCGACCTTTTTATAGATTATATGCTCATCCTTTTGACAAAAATGAGAGTGTGCACTTCAATACTACACCTTGAAGATTGTTCTCAATCAATTAAATCTAATTCTTTGTTTCATTCTCATAAACTTCATTGTGTATCAGATATCTAATTTTTAGAGTGACCAAATAAGATTTAGTACTCATTTTTCTAAAAGAAATGGCCACATCATTGAGAGTATGGCTTCTACAATTCAAAATACACCTTTGCTAAGTGGTTATATCCATATTTATTGCTCCTTAACAAAATTACTCCAAAACTTAGTAGCTTAAAACAGCAACTGTAGACTTGTGTGTGATTTTTGCAGATGTGCACACCTGTGGATTCACCTGTGTTCTGCTAGTCTTGCTTGGTCTCATGGTGGCTGGGCCAGAGGTGCTGTCCAAAATGGCCTCACGCATGGGGTGGTGAGTGCTGGCTGTCAGCTGGGCCGCTGTCCCAGCATGCTCTTTTCTGTGGCTTCCTTTTCATGGTGATCTCAGGACAGCGAGGATCAAAGCTGCAAGGCCTCTTCCTGTTGGTCAGAGGCGCTCACAAAGCCAGCTCAGATTCCGAAGGTGGGAGGAGTGACAAAGGTTTATGCTCCTTTTGGATGCACAGTAGGTGACTTCTGTTGAACAGTGTCCCACAGGAAAAGAGTCTCATTACTTGTGTTGATTTGTGACAATTAAATGAAGACCATCTGTGTTAGTCATTGTTTGTTTTTAACTATAAATTATAGAAAATTTATTGTCTTCCTTCAATCATCTTAAAAGTTTTTTTATTTTTATTTTTTTTACACATTTGAGCACATCTTTTTGAGGAGAAGTTCTTTGAATTGGAATTTCTGAGTCATAGCATATATGTTTTTATTTATTAGTTTCAGGTGTACAAAATGATAATGATTAGGCATTAATACACCTCACCATCTGACACTGTATGTACCTATTACAGTACCATTGACTATATTCCCTGTGCTCTACTTTATATCACATGACTATATACTGGGATGCCAAAAAGTGTACACACATTTTAAGAGGTGTTACCTGTGTATGACATAAATACTGAGCACCTCTTGTAATTGCAGAAGTCAAACATGACTTTTATTTCTCTTTTGTTATCAGTATATATTGAGTATTAGAATTTTAATAGTTTTTTTCCTTTCTTAAAATGTGTATACAGTTTTTGGTACCCTCTGTGTATGTATTTTTTAAATTATAGTTGAGATTCAATGTTGTTTTATATTAGTTTCAGTGTTAAAAGAGTTTTAAGCAGTAAAGCTAGCTATGAAATTACCTGAAGCAGACTTAAATGAAAATATAGAAAAGGTATTTTATATTGCTCTGATGTTTAATTTTGGAATGATCAGCTTTAATTTTGGACATAGAAATTCTAAAACACTTGAGTATGTAAGTTTTGGGAGAGGAATCTTAAAATAAATACTTGATGTTTTTTATTTTTAAAGGAAACTGGATAAAAAATGCTGTTTTGAGGAAGAGGTTTCTGGTTTCCAATATGTTTTAGTCAAAGTATATCAAAGTCTGTAGTGAGAAATCGCCAAGAAAGCGAACGTACCTGAATAGTTGTGAGTCACAGCTGGAGACACGTTGATTTCTCTTTTCTGAATTCCTCTTTCCTGGCGGTCCGTGTGGGTGGGTGGACACCCAGCGGAGACGTGTTTGAGGGGGTCCTTGCCCATGGAAGCACTGACCTGTTATGGTAGCAGTGCTGTCTGTGCTTTATAGTATATTTCTCATGGATTACCTGAAACAGTGCTTTCCTGACTTGACTTCATATGTTTATATAAAATTTTTTTCGTTTCATTATGCATAATCTATGAAATATTGACCTGCATTTTTTTAAAACTTAAAAAAATTATCCATGGTGATGGCCCCCTTCTTCAGTGTTAAGTAAATTTGGAAACATAATTTTCCATCTCCGTCTTACTGACCACGACGATTTCAGTCACTGTTTTGTGTGGAGCCTTCTGTTTAGATGTAGGCCTTTTCATATTGATGTCTCTTCATATTCCCCACCCCCCACAACCCCCAACTCCAGTGGAGCAGAGAGCAAGTTCCAGAACTTCCGAAGACTGCATGTGCTTTTGTTGTTGGAATTTCAGTAGTTATTTATGAAAATGTCCTTCATTTAATAATAAAGAGAGAGGAATCATATACAGTTGACCCTGGAACAACTTGGGTGTTAGGGGTACCCCCCACACCCTTGCAGTTGAAATTCTGCATATAACTTTTGACTCCTCCAAAACTTAACTGCAAATAGCCCACCGTTGAATGTCAGTATTTTCTGCTTATTCCAACTTCCTCCTTTAAAGTGAAAATTGCAAAATCTTATTTCAGCAAATGATGTATGTTTTATTTTCGTTTTTATTATTTAAAGGAAACTGGAGTCTTCATCACTGGACTCAAAAACGGAATAAAGAACTTTTTTTTTTTTAACAAAGATTTTTTTTTTTTGTCAGTTGCATTTAAGAAGAGGATTAAAAATACAGAATTCCTCTCATATGTCCCCCATCTCTTTTTTAATAGTCTAGCATGAAAATCTTCAAACATACAGAGAAAAAGTTGGAAAGAATTGTGTTGTTGAATCGTGACCACATATGTCTCCATACATCAATCCATGAATATTTTTTTTCTGATGCATTTCAATCACAACTTACTGTAAATACTGGAGCATACACATCATTTAACTTGCTCTCCCACTTTTTACTACTTCATGAAAATAAGGGGTTTCCCATGGCAGCTGTCCCTATCTTCATTCTTAAGATGAAGGCACATTTATAGCTGTGTTACGTCCTTCGTTCCTGCTGCTGAAAGAAAAGGTGTTTCTCAGAAGGCATGTAGCACATGATTAGCAAGATTCAGAACAAGACTGGAAGTTTCTTAGGTCCTTTGTAGCAGTGCTTTAAGTTTTACTTTCTGTAAGGAACATTGCCTGAGGATATCTGATGCAAATTAAATCTTTGGATAATTTTTAAAAAATAGGACTTGAAGGCTGAACCTAATCTCTTAGGTTCAAATATGGTGAAGCCAGATACAGAGTTCTATAGATTATCCATAGGCTTGAGAGGTTTATCCTAACCACATCTGGGTCTTATTATCCACTTGGAAAAAAATCATTTTAAGCAGTTGCCTCTTTTGATTATACATTTTAATATGACTACAGTGTCCCAAAATGAGTTATATGATTCTAAGTAGTAAAGTGGAAAAAACCTGTTCACAAGTTTGGTCCAGATACGATTGCCTGCTTACCTTCTGTAACGCAGTGGTTCTTAGACCCGCTTTTGTACTCTTTGCCTCCTAGGCTTTGTGATCTTCAGTGGGATCATTTAAGCCCTAAATGGCAGAGAGACTGTTTGGAGATAACCTGGCCGAGCCCTTGATCCTGGGTATTTCCACTAGCGGGACCTTTAGGGAGACTGTTCCTCAAGTCTTGATTTCTCCCAGAGACGTTGCTTCCTGCTGCCTCGCTTCAAAAGGATTTCTGCATGGGCCACATTTAAAATCTTCTTCTTTATGTTTTTTGTTTTTTTTTTTAAAAGAAATTGCAGCTCCAGTCTTAAACTGCCCTCCAGTATGTTTGCATTTTTGTTTAAAAGAGATTATTGATAAGTTTAAAACCAAACACCCTTGATTTGGAATACTGATACCGACCTCTTGTGTTACCGCTGGTTGAATCTGCTGTTCTTGTCACTTAGAGAGAGAGGTTTTGTTATGAGGGTCGCCTTTGCCCAGCTGGTTACCCACAGCAGCCATGTTGAGTGCTAGCTTTAATCCTAGCTTTTTAACAGTCTTAGGGACATCTGGACTCTAAGCTGAGGTGTAGTCCCTGAGCATTTGCAGAATTACTTATCTTAACCATGTGAACTGTGAGTGTTTAGTAGATTTAATAATGAGTGTTTACTGTGTGCAAGCTTTGTACCAAATTAGTTCTTTATAGGCAGTGTCCCATTTATTGCTCACACCAACTCTGTCCCCAAAGCCCCCTGAATGGTCACATTATCTCTGCTACCTTTCAGTGAGGCCTGCTATTTGTGTCAGATTGAATGAATTTAGCACAGTGGAATCTTACCTTAGTGGGCAATAGTCTGTCTTGAAAATTTTAAAACTGGTGTTTTTTGGTACTTCATGGGAGAGGGGCATTGGGTGCTCAGAGTGGCTATCTCACCCTTTAGGTTAGTCCTCCTGAACCTGGGAGCCTGTGCGGCGTTACTCCAGCTTTCCCATGGGAGATTCTGAGACTAGGAGTAATTCGTGTCCCTTCAGTGCTGAACTTGGGGTTCATCCTGTGGTCTGACTTTCAGAAAGCCATGTTCTTTCTGGCATGGAGCCCTGTGCATGATAAAAGGTTTTTGGTATCTTTTAAAAATCATTTTATTCATATGAAAATTATCCAGGTTGATACTGTCTTAACAAATAGAATAAAAACATTTTATATTTGTTTATAAAAAAGAATTTTGGAGGAAAGTTTAAAAACAGCATTTGAACACTAGAAAATGAGAAGGCTTGCTTGAAAGAAATAACAGGTGAGGAGACCAGGGTACATTGCTTACCTCTCCTTGATGGAAGAGACCTGATTTCTCTTAAATGTGTGGGAGTTTTTCCATCTTCTTTCTTTCTCTTTTGTAAGAGGAAAATGTTGACAGTGACATTTACTGTAGGAATGTTTTTAGGATGAATAACATATATGATCCTTGATATTCTTTAGACAAAATGAGGTGATTTTTATTAATTATGCTAAGTTGCTTTAGGGGAGGTGAGGAGTAAACTGAAACCAGTAACATGTTTATAGACAGTCATTTTTATTATCTGGAGAGCGATTATCTAGGTTGTAATTTATCCTCATTTCAGCTTGACAATATCTACACGTTCTTTAAATTACTTGCTGAATTGGTGAGTTTTTGTTTTTGTTATTTTAAAAAATTGATGGAACCCTTCTGCTTTAAAAAATGTCAGTGCTCTGGTTTTGCCTGCAGCCTGCACCCCAGCAGGGGACCCTTAGGGGACCTCATCTCCAGAGAAGGTTTAAAAGCAGCCATTTCGGCACAGGGCTGCGAGCCTGCGAATTTCCAGTAGCTGAAGGCACTGAATGGGGCTCCAGCCTGGAGCGGTGCGGCCATCTCTCCTTCACAGAATTTATCTTGTGGTGGTTTGAAATGAATGTTTTAGGTAGCTCTGTTTTGATACAACATGAAACAAACTCTGAAGCCAAATCCGAGTACCTTTTGTATTACCTCTGCTGAATCTCCTCTAGCCCTTGGAGTTCCTAATAATTGATGGGGGGCGGGGGGTGACGACTCCACACCTTCCAGCCTGAAGCCTTCTGAGGAGGACTGAGCGTCTGGTCAGATTTTGTGCTTGTGATCTCTGCTGCTCGGCCAGGCCGACTCACTCAGGAGCTTTATGAAGTGTCTTCTCCCCTCGTCCCGAGGCCCCCCTGCCTTCACTGTCTCCCTTAATTGCCACATTTGTTTAGCTCAGATGACCTCCTAGCTCAGGGAACGCTGCCCCGCAACATGGGAGTGCGCTACTTCTAGAAGCCAGAACCCCTGCGAGTGAGATCTTTCGTGACGTCTGGTGGAATAATGCCATTGCTACACTTTGTAAAAACAGGATTTTTAAATTAAGAAACTTTTTAATGTTTAAATTGCTAAAATTATTTCTTGATTAGCTTGTTTTATGATACATAGCCTACTTCAGGAATTAATTTGTGTATTCATGTATTGTTTGGTATTTTTGGTCAACAGGAAGAAGGTAGATAATGATTATAGTGCCCTGCAGGAGAGACTCAGTACCCTGCCTGATAAGCTGTCTTACAACATCCTGGTAGGTGTGATGTGCGTCCCTCTTAGAGTAGCGCGTTGTCCCTCATGCAGACGCTCGCCGTCAGAGCTCTCCTCGCCTAACGTGCATCGGTTCACACACTGCCGAGGTGGCGGGCCGTAGCACGGAAAACTTGTTTTGTTTTGCTTTATAATAATACACCAGTTATAGTCATAGTTAGTATTTACTTCTTTTCCTTTTTCCCAGATTTTTATTAAATTAACACATTATGGTGACATAAATGGCATAAATGTTAGCACTCAATTTTACGTATTTGGTATGCAGATTTCCTGTGTTAGAAAACTGTGGTTATGTCAGAAATACGGCACTTAGCCACTTCCTGTTAGCCAGAGTGGGAATAGCCCATAATGTTGTGTAACTCACAGAATTAAGCCCTAGAACCTTGATTTTTACATAAAAAGGTACTGCTAATTTGTGTTGGAATGATCTTCATATCAGCATCGCGATCTATTCATGAGGCCTGGATTAGATTCTTTCATTGCATGAATTTTCTTTTTCATGAAGACTTTGTTCTTAATTACACGAGCTCAAGTATTTTGTAAATTCTGTAGACTCAGTAAAGCTATTTATTTGTTCATTCCTGCTTTGGCAAAAAATGGCTATTTTATTGGAAATAATTTTCAGTTTTTTTAATCAAAGATATTTATTAACTTAATATTTCATTACTAACTTGCTTTCATTTAGATTTATGAATCAACAAAAAGTATAACATTCAGAGAAGTACTCATTTCTCTGAGAGCTGTGTGTAAATGTGCTGGTATCTTTTCCTGTGTTGGCGTTTATTAACCTAGAACCATTTTCCATATGTTTTCCTAGTGAAACTTTGATAAAATGTTGTATTTCTGTGAAACTGACATTTTATTTTTTTTGTGTGTAGACAAAAGGCTTCAATGCAGAGCTTTTAGTGCTATTTCATAAAATGTATTTTTTTAGTGTTTTAAATTTTTTTTTTTTTTTTTAATAGGTGCCATTTGGGCCCTTTGCCTTCATGCCAGGAAAACTTGTCCATACTAACGAAGTCACTGTTTTACTTGGGGACAACTGGTTTGCGAAGTGCTCAGCAAAGCAGGCTGTGGGCTTAGTGGAACACCGGAAGGAACGTACGTGTGCATGAGAAATGATGTCCTCTGGGTGTGGGGTCACAGAGTGCCATGCTGAGGGACTGTTCGCTACTCAGTACCGTCCACGGTTTATTCGTCCAGGCTACTTGTGAGTCCATTGATTGTATGTAGTCGAAGTAGAGCCCACACGTGCAAACGTGAGCTGGGTCATCGGACATCTGGGTTGGACTATCACCCATAACAGCGTGTTTTCAGAAATTTCAGTCTGTGAGTGATGTAATGTAATGATTTGCCAGTTTTGGATCCAAGTTGGGGTCATTTTATATTTTATAATTGCTTTGCTTTAGATACTTTCTTAGACATGCTTTTGCTTTTAATACTTCAGTATGCAGAAGGAATTTACTTTCTGCTTACTGATCTGAGAGAGTTACCTATTTGCAAAAGCAGGAACAGTTCTTAACCATGCCTTCTGGTGCGGAGGAAGGCATGTTCTCATTTCCCAGGAGAAGCGGTCAGGGTGGAGAGGTGCTGTCTGCAGTGGCACCCGTCGTGCCTGTTCTGTGTTTTGAAGTCTCTGCCTCATTCTGTTGCCGTAGCTCTTTAGTTTTGTTTATCTGTGATATGTTATTTGTTGGTATATGCATATCCACACACACACTCATTTTGTAGTTGGGTTGGTTGGCTTGGATTCTAGCTTAGTTGCATATTTAAATTAGGTTTATTCATCTAGGTTCTTACCTCTCTAGTAGCATACTTAAATTGATAGTACAATAATATCAGCTGTACCTGCTTTTTAACCTTCTAGTTAAATGTGTGTTAGAAAATAAAATTTTGAGGATTCTTGTGCATAAACGAGGTCATATAGATAGAAAGCAGCTGAGTTTTCTAAAGCTGAAATTATTTCACTTTTCCATGAGTGGGTACTGGTTGGAGAACTCATTTACTCAGTGAAATTCTGGGATCTATATTTGGAGACTCTAATTGCAAATCAACTCCTATAAGTTTATAATTGATACACATTTTGATCTTTTGTGACACTAATCAGCATCTTATTGTTAGGCCTGTATGTAATTTATGGCAATGATAATTCTTTTGGCATTACTACATTAAAATAAGTTATGTGCTCGTATATACGTTAGAGGAAAGAAAATGGACATAGTTCTTAAAGGCCGTTCTTAATTGCGAAGTCTTTGTTCACTGGGGTAGCTCTGCTGATGTGAAATCAGTTCATAGTCTCTTGAGTGTTTTCGTTTTGATTTTCATATGGATATTTCAGCAAAAAAATCTTTAGACTCAGTTAAGACTTAAGGTATAGTGGGAGAATACTTTTGGTAGAATAGAATAGAGCTCTAGAATACAGTAATATTTTTTGGTAACTCACTTTCCAGTGTTTTGGAAATGACCAAGTGTAATGACTTTTGGGTTCAGTATTTATATACAGTAATTTTTAGAATATCTACACATAGGTTATGTTTGAGACCCCACTCCGGTAAATAAGCTCTAAATAAAGTTTGTATTCATTGCCATTTTATAATAATTTATAATAAATAAGATAATGTTTAGGCATTTTGTTGTACTTAACATTTATTAAGAAAAGAAACTTTAATTTTCTTGAGGCAGAACAAACATACAGTTAACAAGTTAAACATACAGCCATCTACCTCCCTGTTGACAGGGTAATGGGAGACGGTGGAGAGAGGTCACTGCATGTTAAAAACGTAGTCAGCACTGACGAAATGGGTTTAACAACACCACCATCACCACCACCACCACCACCACCACCACCACCACCACCACCACCACCACCACCACCACAGCAGCAACAGCAACAGTAACAAAAGGACTCAGGAGGTGGCTCTGAGGAAGGTGCTCTCCAAGAACAAAACGCTTTCTATGCTTTGTGTTCACGTCTTGCATTTTTGCCATTTAACATTAACATAACTGAGAGCAGCTTTTCAGAGTTTTTTTCGTTTTTAAGATTACGAGAATGAAATTGACTTTTTGTTTGGTCCACTGTCCTGTGAGTTACAGCACACGTAAGAGTTGTTCAGCCAGCGGCACAGTCAGGACACAGAACGGCAGGAGGACCGGGATCGTGCTGAAGCTCTTGCAGGCTGCCCATCTGTCCTCACGTCCTGCCTCTGCTTCTGAGGTCTGATAGCCACTGACCTGCCTGTGCCGCTGATAAAGTTACTCTTTCCAGAATGTCATGTAAACGGAATCCAAGACTGGCTTCTTTTACTCACCGTAGTGTCTGACCCAAGTTGTTCTGTGTGTCAAAAGTTCATTCCTTTTTGCTGCTGGGCATTGTTTCATTCTATGCACATACCTCAGTTTTTCTCTTCACCCACTGAAGGATACCTACTTGGGTTACTTCCATTTTTTTTGGCAGTTATGAACAGAGCCGCTATAAACCTTTGTGTACAGGTCTTTGTGTGACCATAAATTTTCATTACTGTTGTTAACTGCCGGCGAGTGGGATTGCTAGGTCATATGGTAAGTACATGTTCAATTTTTAGGAAACTGCCAGGCTGTTTTGTTTTATTTCTCCCTCACCCTAGCAAAGTCCAAGAGTCCTAGTCGTTTGCAGTCTAACCACCACTTGGTCTTGTCAGTTTTTAAAATTTTAGCCATTTGAATAGGTTATGGTAGTTTTAATTTGCATTTCCCTAATGGCTAATAATATTGAGCATTGATTCATGTACTTGCTTTCTGTATATCTTCTTTCATCTGTTGAAGTCTTTTGCCCATTAAAAATACATTGGGTTGTATTTTTTCTTACTCTTGAGTTTTGAGAGTTCTTTATATATTCTGGAGGCAAGTCCTTTGTTACATATGTGATTTGCATATGTTTTTTTCCAAGGCTATGTCTGAACAGTTTTTCCAGAGCCAAAGTTTTTAATTTGGAAGTCCAGTTCATCACTTTTTCTTTTATGGATCATGTGTTTGGTATCATATTTAAGAAATCTTTGCCTTTCCTCAGTTCCTGAAGATTTTCTGTGTTTCCTTCTAAAATGTTTACAGTCGAACACATTTAGCTCTGTGATCCATTTTAAGTTAATTTTTGTATCAGGTGTGAAATTTAGTTCAAGGTTAGGTCTTTTTGCATATGGATATTCAATTGTTCCAACATCATTTCTTGAAAATACTCTCCTTTCTCCATTGAATTGCCTTTGTACTTTTGTCAAAAATGAATTGGTAATCAAAACCACAATGAGATACCATCTCATCCCTACTAGAATGGTTATGATAAAAAAGACAGAGAATATGATGTGTTGGTAAGGATGTGGAAAATATTCCCCTCGGACATTGCTAGTGGGAATGCAAACTGGTGTAGCCACTTTGGGAAACAGTTTGGAAGTTTTCATAAATTTAAACATTGAGTTACATATAACCCTGTTCCACACCTAGATAGTCTTACATGTAAGAGAAACAAAAATGTACGTCTGCACAAAAACTTGGACATGATATTAATAGCAGAATTATTCATAATAGTAAAAAAGTGGAAGCAACCCAAATGTCTATCAACTAATGAATGGATAAATAAAATAGGAATGTTGTTTGGCAAGAAAAAGAAATGTACCTTGGAAATGTTATGCTAAGTCAAAGAAGCCAGCTGTGAAAGACTACATGTTGTCTAATCCCACTAACACTCATAGACAGATTTATAAAACAAAAGGTAGATTAGTGGTTTCTTAGGGTTAGTAAGGTGTTGGGAAGAATGGAGAGTGACATTTAATTATTTTGAGTAGGTTATCTATGGACAGGATACAACATTTAAAGGATATTTATTGCAAAGTAAGTGTCCTTCCTTCTTCTGGCCCTGCCATCCACTTGGCCAGCCTGGAGGCATCCCTGCTATCAGTGTCTGACTTGTCATTTTGTATGTTTGCATCTTACACATTCCCACCCATTGCAGACATAACCACTCAAATGGTGGCACAAGTTTTCTGCATCTTGCTGTCTCATTCTTGTAATGGTTGTGTAGCATTGTAGTATATGGATATACCATAACTTACTTAACTAGCTTCTTATTCATAAGCTTTTAGGTTGTTTTCAGATATTTGCTATTAAAATTAATGGTATAGTGAATGACTGTGTGTGTGTGTGTGTGTGTGTGTGTGTGTGAGAGAGAGAGAGAGAGAGAGAGATTTTGTACATGTGTACCAATATCTGTAGGTTAAATGACTAGGATTGAGTTGGTGACAGGAAGGGATACATGTTTTTAACTTTGATGATGCCAGTCCAGAGAGTGACTGACTGACTCCCCCTTTGCCAACTCAGTGTGCTAGCAAACATTTTTTAAACTGATCACTTATTACTCTTCCCTCTCCCTTTCAACTGACTTTCTTTCCTCCCTCCTTCCCATTCTCCCTTCCTTCTGTTTATTGTGGTGCAATACACAAAATAGAACATTTACCATTTCACCATTTGTAAAGGTACAGTTTAGTAGCATTAAGTATAGTCATGCTGTTGTTTAACCATCACTACCACCCAGCTCAAGAACGTTTCCATTTTGCCAAAGTAAAACTCTTTATTATAAACATTAACTACCCATTCCTCCCTCCAACCAGCTCTAACTTCTCTAGGAAGTTGACAGTAATACTGGTTTTTATTTTTGTCCATGTTTACTTTCACTGGAGTGTTTATTTATTTATTTATTTATTTATTTTTTAATTTTCATATGGTCTCAAGCTATTGCCTAGTGACTGTCAGTGAATTTTAGATTGAAAAACTCCCTTTAGCATTTCTTGTAGGGCAGGGCTAATGATACTTCAACTTTTGTTTATCTGGAAATGTCTTAATTTTTTCCTCAGTTTTCTAAAGGTTGCTTTGCTGGTTATAGGATTCTCAGTGGACATTTTTTTTTTCCTCAGCTCTTTAAATGTTTTCAGCCCATTGCTTTCTGGCTTCTAAGATTTCTGCAGAGAAATCACTTATATTCTCAGTGAGGATTCCTTACGTGATGAGTCATTTCAAGATTCTCCCCTTGTCTTTGTCTTCAAAACTTTGATTATGTGTTTTGTTGTGTATCTCTTTGGGTTTATTGTACTTGGAGTTAGTTGAGTCTTTTGGATTTGCAGATTTATGTCTTTCTTCAAATTCGGGGATTTACTGGCCATTGTATCTTCAAATAATCTCTTTACCACTTTTTCTTTTTCCCTTCTGAGATTCATTTAATGTGTATATTGGCCCACTTCAGAATATCCCACAAATCCCTTAGGTCAGTTCACTTTTCTTTTCTATTCCTTAGACTTGATAGTTCCAAATGTTCAATCTTCAAGTTCACTGGTGGTTTTTCCTGCTTGCTATTGAACCCTCTAGTGAATTTTTTAATCCATTCATTAAATTATTTAGGTCCAGAATTTCTGTTGGTTTCTTTTTATAATTTCTGTCTCTTTGTTAATATTCCTTTAGTTCTATGTGTGTTTCCCTTTAGCACTTTGAGTATATTGAAGACAGTTATTTTACCCTTTTTTTTTTTTTTTTTTTTTTTTTAAATGTGGGTAGCTCTCTGGATGGGAATTGAACCCAGGCCGCAGCGCTGATAGCACCGGAGCCTTAAGCCACTACACCACCAGAGAACTCCCTGAAGACAGTTATTTTAAAGTCTTTGTCTAGTAAATCTGATTCCTTTTTTTTTTTTTTTAATTTTTTTCTTTTGAATGGGCATGTTTACCTGTTTATTGTTTGCCTTTTGATTTTTTTAAAATGAAAATTGGGCATTTGAAAAAACAACCACCTTTCCCAGTCTTTGCAGAGGAACACCACTAATAAGCTGGACATGCCCTGAGCTTTTGTATCATCCCAAAGTGAGAGATGATGGTCATTCAATGTGTTTTCTGAACATGTGCCTTTCCTGGGCCTGTGTGTGGATTTTTAAATTTCCCATATTAACCCTTTTGGTGCTGAAAAAATTTTTTTCTCTCAACCCAGTCCTGAATATTTTGTGCATAATTTGGGCCAAAATACGAATTTCACAAGAGATCAATTATAGTTGCAATTTGTGTTAGTTTCTTCCTAACTACCCTACAAGTGAACCTAAAACAACTAAATAACAAATAAGACTTGCAGAAAAAATACAGGGGCACCCAGTCAACAGCTGCACCAGAAGGGTTAATTCCCATGGGTATTTTGAATGTCTTAATTTCCCAGAGATTTTCACCTCAGCTTCTCTTTGCAGCTTCAGACTGTGTGCATGCCATGTGGCTCCACCCAGCTCTTGCCCCAGGTGTCTGCAGGTCTGTGGTCCCCTGTAGCGTACATGAGCAGCGCCCCCACCCCAAACACACACACACACACACACACACACCCCCACACCCCCACCCACCCACCCCTGAAACCTGGGTTAGCTGAGACAGGCAGCCCTCAGACTGGTTAGAATGTTGCCGATAAGGTCTGGCCTGTTCTCTGTGCTTCAGAGGAGGGAAGTGGCTTCCGAGCTGGCGGGGAGAGGTGAGTAAAATGCATGAAAGTTCCTGCCATTATGACTGGCTTTTTCATGGTTGAGTGTTCCCTTAGTTGCTGTGCCTTTGACTATTTTCCAGCGCTCCTATAATGTTTTTTAGTTAGTTAGTTAGTTTCTTTGTTTATTCGTCTCTGTTGGGGGAGAGGGGCTTGGAGTTTTCTAGTTTACAGTTTTGCTCCTATTGGTCTAAGGGAAGATTTTATTTTCCTTTGAGCACTGGAAACTGCTGAGCCTGTTCAAGAGAAAGAAGAAATGGAAGGAGATCTCTAGGTGATGGGATTAAAAGTGTAGGTAGGAAATAGATCTTTGAAAAGTATCAGTGGAAAGGGGTTAAGAAGCACGAGAGTAGGTGAGGAATATTTGGGTTAGAGATGCAAATCGTCACAGTAGCAGAGTCTGGTTTATTTATTTGCTCGGAAGTTTGTGTGAAATGTGTGTTGTGGGCCATGGGATACGGCCGTCAGCAAAGTTCTGTAATGTATCTTGGGTATTGAGTGTGTTCCTGAGTGTGTTCTGTGAGGCTTCTCTTAAGTGCATTAATACATGGTTATAAACTGTAACTTTATGACTTTGGTTTTGTCTGTATAATAAACACGTATGATTAAAATGGCACATGCCTTCTCGTTACATACAATGAAAAAGGAGCAGGGCCCTGCTCAGTCTCTCTCGGCTCCCGTCCCGCTGCTTAGAGGTAATCAGTTTCCTTCCTTTGGCTGATCTTTTGCTCTGCTCTTTTTATCCAAGTAATTTATACATTCTTTTTTCTTGGTTTTTTTTTTTTTTAATTGTGTGTACAGTAAATCTTCATGTAATATTGTCAGTAGGTTCTGCAAAATGTATAACAAAACCAATTTTACAGTAGGCCTATTGATATAAACAAGAATTAAGTTCCTGTGGCATCTCATCAATGTTATAATGAAATGATGTTGAACTAAATGATGCTATTCAAGGACCTGCTATAGTATCTATTAGCTACCTGCCTATAATTAAAGGGGAACTTTTAGATCATTTTCACGTTCCTCTCCCTGTCCCTGCTCCTTCAGTCTTTTGAATAGTGTTTTATTACAGTTTTTGTTAAATCAGTATTCATGCTTAGATGTAATTTCATTTCCATTCCTGTATAGTGTTTCATTTGGAGTTAACTGCTTTGGTTATGCGTTGCATAGTGACACGTACCTGTCATTAATTCACTCAGACACTTCCATTTTATTCTTAGAGGCCTCCGTACGGGACTTCATCGTCTCTCACTTGGATCTGCACTGGCTCCATCTTGAACAGAGGACAGCTATCTTCCTGGTGTCTTCCTTTATCATTACACCATGTCTTTGCCTGGTACACTTAGTCCCTGCATTCTGGTATCCATGGCATCTCCTTTAGGTTTTACTCATTTTGTTGTAGTTACAGCCATTGGTAACGTTTTGGGATGCGATCTAGGAGATAACATTTGTTGAAATTTTCCATGTCTGAAAATATTTTTCATACTACTGCTTTTTGTTACTAGACTGTTCAGAGTTCCAGGCTTTAAATGATTTTTCCCTCAGAAATCTGAAGGTAGTATCCTGTTACCATCTGCCATATGCGTTGCTATTAAACAAATCCAGTGCCGTTGTCTTTCCTTTGTACGTAACCTACTTACTCTCTTTGATGGTCCCCTGGCCGGGAATTGAACCCAGGCCACGGTGTTGAGGGAGCCAAAGCCTATTCCACTACACCACCAGGGAGCCCTGTTTGTTCTCTTTGGAGAAGCTCTGGGTCCCTGTTTTTGTTCTCCATGATCTGAAATGCCACAGTGACATGTCTCAGTGGGATCTTCTTAAATTTCTTTACTAGGTGTTTGGTGGGTCCTTTCATTGTGGAGGTTCATGTCCTGCTGTTCTGGGAGATTTTATTTCTTTGATAAATTATATAATATTATTTCTTATCTGTCTTTGTTATAATTTTTGAAGTGATTTCTTTTAATTTATCTTTAGAATCGGGTTGATTTTTAAAATATTTCTGTACATTTTAATTCCCAGGATATTTGTTTTTTGTTTGCTTGTTTTGCTGCTGTTCTTTGTTCCTTCGGTGTAGAATACTGTTCTTGTTTCATGACTATAGTATCTTATTTTAGGATTTTAATTAGGTTTTTTTCTTTTAAAGTCGTCTTTATGCATAGCAGTACCTGTGTCTCATCAGTCTTCCTTCCTTCCTTCCTTCCTTCCTTCCTTCTCTCTCTCTCTCTCTCTCCCCCCACTCCCTCTCTCCCTCTCTCTCCCCGCCCCCCCCCTTCTGCCTCTCTCCCTCCCTCCCTCTCCTGTATTATAGTGAAGACTTACTTCAGTATTTGATGTTCTGTGGCTAACTGTTCATACTTAGGAGTAAAGCGGTGTTAGGAAGCTGTGTGCGTGGGCAGTTTGGGACTGGCAGACTTTCTGTAGAAAGTCAAGGTGGCAAGCTGATTTTTTTTCCCCATTAAGGAATTGACAGACCAGCAGATTTGTGGTTGCTCACCATTGCTAGGAAGGAATTTTCTAATCTTAGTCTAGTGTTTTGGGAACCAGGCTGGATGTCGCAGGGTTCAATGTGCACGCTATTTTCACTAAGACATTTTCTGTTCTCTTCTCTGTCTTCCCTATCCTTGCAAACCACTCTAGGCTATACATCTTTTGTGTAGTCAGGAAAGGGGTGGTTACCTGGCTGTGCTTTGTGAGTGTAGGTTTGGGACCTAACCATTCTAGTCAAACCTTCTTCCAGAGCTTTGTTTTTAGTTTACCCCTTTGTTCTGTGTTTTCAGACAGGAGCCTTTTCTGGGCCCTGCAGCCCAGATGGCCGTCTACAGCCTTCCCTGCTGCAGCCAGGCCCAGCCTGTCCTGTTGTGCAGAGTCAGTTACCACCTGTGCAGTTTCCAAAACTTGGTTGAAATCCCTTGTCCTCTGTGTTCCTTTTCTCCCTTCCCATTATCTTTGTCTTGATGCCTTTAAGTTTTGTCTCCATTGTTAGTTTAATGAGATGCAGAAAAATAAATATTAAGTGCATAGACTCAGTCTCTGGGTTAAAGTAGAAGCAAGAACCTTTGAAGTGGTTTAAGGAGAGGTCCTGTACACAGGTTTGTGACCATTTCCACCAGGGGGCCTGTCCTGTGGAAACTGTGGA
>PVJL010008870.1:42500-62633 GCA_004026885.1 Lyroderma lyra
TTCCAGGGATTGTCCTCAGACTCCTCCCAGGGTGTTTACGTGTGACAGCGCCTCAGAGTTGGAAGTCCCCCGTGACAGGGCTCTCATGTGCCCTTCAGTAACTGACCTGTCCTGAGTAAGGCGGGGAGGTGGGTGTTACTTACGTTGAGTCTTGCGGTACAACTCGGGCGCAGTGTGCTGCTCGTGCATTTTTGAAGCTCTCGAGCAGCTCTGCACACTCTTGAATGTGTTTGCGACTCCTCAGGGCTCCTGTTAAAACACAGGCTCTGATTCAGCGGGCCTGGGGAGGCCCTGAAATGTGCTCCAGGGATGTTGTGCTGCTGGCCAGTGGGCCACACTTTGAGGAGCAAGATTCCAAGAGACATGTATCCTTGGCGTTCTCCCGTTTGGCTTAAAAATTATGCCCCACTCCATCTCAGCATCCCTGTGCCTCCTGAGAAAGTCTCACTAAGTCTAGGTTTGCACCCTTTTGGAGTTGGATATTAACAACGATATCTTTCCTCTTTTTGAAAACAGCAAAGCACCGAATTGCTCATAAACCTCACTCCAAACCCAAAGCTTCTGATATTTTTGAAGCAGATTTTGCAAACGATGTAAAATCCAAGGATTTCCTTGCTGATAAGGAACTGTGGGCTCGGCTTGAAGAACTAGAGAGACAGGAGGAATTGCTGGGTGAACTTGATAGGTACCTAACAACAAAATTATCTTTCCAAGAGAATTTGTTTCCATACATATTGCCTTACTAATCTTTTTCCTCATTGATAAACTAATATGTGCTCATTGAAGAAAATACAGAAAAGCATAATATATTAAAATATCAACAGTCCTGCCACCCTAAAATAGATGTTAGTGATCCTCTCGAAGAGTTTCCTGTAGGGCTTTGTTCAGGCCCATGATGTACAGAAATGCTGAAAACCAATGTCCCTGTTCGAGTAATTACAGGATCTCAGCCGTACTTCATACAGCGAAGTAGAAGATAAACCGGTAGCTGGCTGTGTAACTATGCATGTTTTATAGATGACATTTTAAATGAAGTATTTTTATATCACAGTCAGGATAAGGTCTGTTTGAATAAGTTGTTACAAAGGAAAACTTGCTTCGAATTTGTTACTGTCCCATGTTTATCCTTGCTCTCCTTTGTAAACTTCTCCACTTATCAAGCTGGCAGTTTGTAACCTGGCCAAGTGGCTCCATGCGTGAAGCACTTTCCCAAGCTGCTCTTTGGCGTACTCGTCAGCACGCACTCGCAGCCGCGCGGGCGCTCCGTGAGATCCGTGGCTGCAGAGGCTCCCCCGTTATTTCCCTTAAATGATGCACCTTGTGCAGTACTTAGTTTCCATGAGAAACTGGACACCAAGCACAAAGGCTGCTTTCTCCCTCCATATCACCTATGGATTCTTAGGTCTTTTTGATTCACGGATCAGATTTCATTATTTAAAATCAGTTCTGAATCTTGTGATTTTTCTCTCAGTCATGATTCTCTCCTTCTTTGCATGATGTTATTTCGGTTCTGTTGCATTTTTGGCTTTGTTATTTTTATAAGGTCCACAGACCCTTTTGTGGGACGGAGCATGGACAGTGTGCATGTATGTATATAAATATAATTACATTTATGTGCATATGTGTAAGTCCTTTATTTTTTTTAATTTACAGTAATACTTGTAAAATATTCTGAATCTAGAAATAGAATAGGAATGTGTTAATGTTCTGTGGTTTTAGTTTCTGCTCTTTAAATAGATATTCTCTCTGAATTTACTAAAAATTTCTGATAATATTATTTGTATTGTGCCTATGTTTTGTATGGCCAGTATTCTCTTTGCAAAGATGAAAAAAATCATCTATACTGGATTTATGTTTGAATAACTAACAATATTACAGAATTAGCATAGGAACTTCTGTTTGCCTGTTTATTTTAAAGCATTTTTATTAATGTAGAATTTTAGTTAAAAATATCCTATTCAAAAATCTTAATTTTTATTCATTGAAATGAACTGAAAATGAGAATATGTAAAATTCTAGTGTGTTGGTCTGATTTTGGTAATTTTCTCTTTTTCTTTACTAGTAAGCCTGATGCTGTGACTGCAAATGGAGAAGATACAACGTCTTCTGACGAGGAGAAGGAAGATCAAGACGTCAATGTGAATGTGACACATCAAGTAACAGAGTCTGGTGCTCTTAGCAGTTGTTACAGGGACGTCACAAATACAGAACTGCTCAATGGCCAAGTGTCTCGTCTCCCACACTGTTCAGTGAACGGTTCAAATTCCTGTCACAGTGATGAAGATGATGATGGTGATGATGATGAAAATGTCCACCATGCTGTGGGGGTTGAAGACAATTCTGTACCAACAATATATTTTTCTCATACTGTTGAGCCTAAGAGGGTTCGTATCCTTTTAACTTTCCGAATTTTACATGTACTTTGAACAGCAAGCATCATGTACAATATTCTTTAAAAGAACAGTGTTCACAGCGATTAATACTGCTAGTAGTGCCAAACAAGACAACCGTCTTTTGCCTCTTGTTCTGACCAATTTATCTAAAAAGAGGAAGGAAGGAAGAAAAGTCTGGAGTGTGAGTGCGTGTTGGGCTGCAGTTGGTTCGAGTTGTCGGTCTGGAAGGGCATCGGGTGTGAGCGGAAGCTGCTGTGCCTCCACCTGCCCTCCGTGCCGAGAGTTTTCTTAAGAAGTCCAGAGCTAGTTTCGGTGTATTTAGGATGTTTGAAAGTGACTGTGCTAGTTACATTTTTAATTATACCAGGTTGTGGTCTGTATGGGCATAGAATGAATAGGAGTGGCATGATTAGAAAGGGAAGATTGAGGAGGAAGTAAAAATTAGCTCTTTTTCTGACAAATATAAAATCTGTGGGTAATCGTGACTTTACATGTACTTCGTGACTTTAGGATTTTGGCGTTTCAGAGCTGGGGGTTACTGCTGACATCTCAGCCTTTCTGTGGTGTCGGAAGACTTTCTGTCCCCTCCGTATGTGTTGCTGGACCCCAGTATTTAAAGCTGGTTGAAGCTGGCTGGCTCTAGTTGAAGGGAGGGTAGACTCCCTTGAACCCTCCCCTGCCCTCTTGGCTCCATATGGTGCTGCTTAGGGAGCCACTGGGCACTCATGCTTCTGATTTTCTTTCTCAAGTCCACGTAAGGCGGTGGAGCTGCTTGGTGTACACCAGGGACTCCTTTGTTTTGGTTTGGGGCCCCTGCACCACGGGTGCCCCTGTAGGATCGTCGGTGCAGTCCTAAGTGCCTTGATGGTTATTTAACAAAATCACATTGAAAACATATTTGCTGTTTCTCAGGTCCTTTAAGTTGTCCCCACTGTAATCTGAAGTGAAATAATTATGTGTTTTTTACAGTCTAATGCTGCAGATTAAAGGGAACATCTCGTGAATTCTTCGGAAAAAATTGATTAACTAGGAAAAAAGTTTGTTTCAGATTCCTTTTTCAGGCTTAAATTTTTTCCCATAATTTTCAATTAGATAAAAGAGGAAGAATAAATAATATTTGCAGGAATTTTATGGGGAAGGGCAGTCATTAATATGGAATGCAAGTAGTAGGGATAGCAGAATGATGTAGTAATCCTGAAGAGGGTTGGTTATTACTTTTTAGTTTGATTTCTAAAAATTAGAGGTATTTAGTAAGTTCTAAATAGTTTAAGCCTTACCTAGTACTGCTTTTAGGACTTAAACTTTATGTTCTTATGGAATATTTATTTTGGTTGGTTGTGTTCTTTGAGATGCATGATTTAAGCCAAAAATTTGTATCGAAGTAATGGAGTGATGTGAGAGCTTATAACAAATACAGCATTTAGTTTAAATGCACAGCTGACCCTGAACAACGAGGACCTCAGGGGCACCGACCCACGCACGGTTGGAGACCCATCTGTAACTCTGACCCGCCCCCCCCACACTTCCCCCCAGCAGCTGGCTCTTGACAGGAAGCCTTACCGATCACAGAAGCAGGTACATGTTACCTGTCTCATGTACTGTGTTCCTACAGCAAAGTAAGCTAGAGAAGAGAAAGTGTTACGGAGACAGTCATGAACAGAAAGCGCATTACGGTGCTGGAAGCCGGCGGCGTCTGTTCACCAGGTGAATCGTCCGTTGGCACCTGCGTCAGCTCTGTCCTGCATGACATGCAACCCTGTAGGGGTTACGGGGATCACTAACACTAGACATAAGAAAGGAAAGAGAATGTGAAAAAGAAACACATGTTTGTTTATAGGCGTAACGCTTCGTGCGTTGGTACCGGAGAAGCCTCGGTGTGATTGCGTTCTGGCAGCCTGCTGTGATGGGTGTGCTGGCTTTGCGGGGGGGACGGCCCCCCACGGAGTCCTCCAGCGTACTTACTGACAGAAGTCTGTGTAGGTGGCCGGCGCCGCTCACACCACGTCGCTCAAGGCCGCTGTAGCTTACTCTCCGTGTAACAACAGTAAAGTCGCTGACGACTGCAGTTGGTCGTCGCGGAGGGTGTAGTTTAAAGCTGTAAAAGTGTGTGAAGGTGAGGACTTTGTAACCCTGTCTGATGGACACGTCATTTTGGTGTCAGAAAACTTCAACTGCCTCTCTCACTACTGTTTCTTTAAGTACAGAGTTTGTTCACATTATTATAGTTTGGGCCTTGATTTAATTTCTCAAAATGATTGTGATTTTTTGCTATAAAATTTTTAGGTCCGAATAAATACTGGAAAAAATACTACTTTAAAGTTTAGTGAAAAGAAAGAAGAAGCCAAACGTAAACGGAAGAGCAGCGCTGGCGGTGGTCACTGTGCCCAGGAGCCGCCTGCCATCAGGACTCCGGCCGACATTTACAGGTGAGTGGGGCCACCGCCCACAGAGCTGTCCGCATGGGTGCAGGGCGTGTGGCCTCACCCGAAAGTCTGTCACTTAGCAGTGAGACGCCCTGACAGTGCCAGCCTCCCCTTCACAGGCTGCCCCACCCCCCCCGGTCCGGGGCGGGTGGTAGGCGTGCGGCCACCTCTTCATCATTGCCCTCTTCATCATTGCCCTTAAAGCACACCTGTCAGTTTGTCACAGTGTGTGCTGCCTTTAGAAACGAGCGTCTGTGTTTGGGTGGCTGGGCAGCACGGTCCAACCCCAGTGGTGACCGTGCTCAGCGAGTGGTGACCTTTTCACAGAGTAGAAGTGAAGGGTGTCTCTCCAGCTTCTGTTGTTTGTTGAGAAAGTATCACTTGAAAATACCTGCTGTTTTCATGGCCCATATTTGTAAAATAGTGAAAATTGCCAACTGTCTTCTAAGTCGGTCTAAATTATATGTCGAATTTTGGCAAATCAAGCTGTCGTCCCCCAGAAATGCTGTATTTTATTAGGCCAAAAAATCCTATCCTTTAAAATCATATAAAATATATCATGTAAGGCTGCAAAATTATTTTGATTGTGAAAATGTTAGATAAAAGCTTGAATAAAACTTTTCAGGCTAATTTCTAGGAGAGATTTATAAAATTATTATGAACGCCTCTTCAGCCTGAGAGTTGCCTGGAGTGTGTGTGCATTGTGGTCCCGCAGGGTCTTTGTCGACATTGTGAATGGAGAGTACGTCCCGCGCAAGTCCATCCTGAAGTCCCGCAGCCGAGAGGACAGCGTCTGCAGTGACACCAGCGAGAGCAGTGCGGCCGACTTTGATGACAGGCGCGGGCTTTGGAGGAGCGTCAGCTGTGAAGAGGCCACTTGCAGTGACACCAGTGAGAGCATTCTAGAAGAGGAACAGCAAGAAAGTCACCAGAAGAAGCCCCTGCCCATAACAGGGACACCCGAGGTGTGTTTGTGTTCTTGACTCTACTTCACGTGATGTCTCGATCCAGTTTTCGTGAGATGGAAAGGTGGCGGTACCTCCTTTCGGGTACCTGCCATTCATTTTCCCTGTCGCACGCAGTTAGTTTGGGGGTTGCAAAGATCCTTCTTTAAAGGAGGCCCTCCTCTCCTTTTCCTAAAAGTGCAGCTGCTGTATCTCCCCGGTCTTTAAATGTTTTATATACTTTTTTATTGAAGTTAAACAGCTGGATAGTGGAATTGTTTATCTTGTAGCTTTACCTTGTACATATATTTATTCTAAAAAGTCATAGGACCTAATTCTGAACTTGTACTTTTTTGATAATTAATAATTTATTAAAAAAACTACTCAAGTGATACATAGTCTTAACTCATTTGGAACACTTGGTACACAAAAGCGAGCCAGATGGACAGCGAAGTTTACACGTGAGGCTTTAGTTTGTCCGTGACGAGTTCTGAGCGGGTGAAAGGCGGCGGTTCCAGATGCAGCACTCTCCAAAGGAGAGGGCCGCCTCGTTCTTCATAGACCTTTATGTACAAAGACACGCAAAGGCGCGTCTTTGGTTCTAGTTCCGGCGTTTTGTGCACGTGACTTTAGTTCAGGTGAGACAAACAGTTGACCAAGGAAGTCCAGCCAACATGTAGTTGAAATTAAAGAGCCGTGTCTGCGGGACTGGGGCGCTCCCTCGCTGCGCTCGCCGTGCCCCCGGGAGACAGCTGCCCGCGCCCGTCAGTGCCCACGCTGTCCTGTTGCAGTTTCCACTCGGCTCTCAAACGGCACTGAGACGGGTGCAGTGACATGTACCGGCTGAGAGATGTCACCTCTACTGTCACCCCTGGGGGCCAGCAGGTTGCCTGGCCGCCTCAGGACAGCTCAGTCAGCAGCTGATGATGCTTGTGTCCCAGGAGCCTGTTTTCTTTTTTAAGCACTTTATTTTTCACAGCATGGGCTGGACATGAATGTATGAAAGTTGAGGACCTTTTATTTACCTGTTTTTGCTTAATTTCATATCAAACATGCATTTTACATTTGGTTTTCTTGTACATGTACTATAAAAACCAACTTGCATTTGGTGGTGTAATTAAGGTATAGGAGGGGCTGTCCAGAAAACAATCCAGCCATAACTGCCTCTGTTGTACATATTACATGACCGGACACTTTTTGCACAGCCCTCGTGTCTTAGAGGTTTTTGATTTCTTGGAACAGTTTGTAATTTGATGTTATAGTTTTGTCTTTTTATCCAGAAATCTTGAGAGTTTACTTTTACTGAGAAGGAATATACAGTTGACAAATACAGGATAAAGGCTTTGTGGGCAGCTTAATTTGCATTATATTACCATAATCTGACTTTTGTCTTCTAGGCTTTTTCTGGAACTGTAATAGAAAAAGAATTTTTGTCACCCTCCTTGACACCACACCCAGCCACGGCTCATCCTGTGCTACCCACCATTCCAGAGCGAAAAGAAGCTCTGTCGGAAGTATTGGGAGAAAGTACAAAGAGGGTTTCCAAGTTCAAAGCTGCCAGATTACAGCAGAAGAACTAGGCCCTGCCCAGGAAGTGGGAGTTTGTATCCTAAAACCTAGTTCTGCATTTGTTTAGAATGTAATTATCGCAAACTGTGTTACTGTTACATGTAGTTTGAAAAATAAGGCATCCCGAGTTAATTTGGCCAGAAGTTCTCTTTCTCTTATCCGTGGTATAAAAAAAAATCAAAGTAGATGTTTGAATACTTTAATAATCAGCTTGTTTTGTTAATTCTCTGAATACTGTCGGCACTCTTGTCTAAGTTTGCCTTCTGATGCAGTGGCAGCTTTTCCATTTATTTTTCAAAGAATACTGTTCATAGGCATTGTTTTCGTGTTTCAAACTAAATACCGGCAGTTTTGTACCAGCTGTGATGTTGTGCATACCATATGGACCATTTTAAAGAAACTTTTAAATTTTTAAATAGATTCAACAATTATATTACTTGCTTTAGCATTTTAAAGGCACTTTAAAAAAATCTACTTCTTGTAGGTTTTGCAGCTAGGTAGCTATTTAAAAAGAAAATCTCTCCCCTTGACTGTCATCCTGTAATCTCTAAGGAAGCCACGTGGACCCTATGGGAAAGTGTCTTTGATTGGAAGAATGGTATTTTGTACAACATTTTTTTTTTTTCAAGTAAAAATTTTAAGAAACTTGGTCTCCAATAATGTTGTGAACTTTATGGTTCGGAACTGAGTATAGAAATGTCTTTGACTTGCATGCGCGCTACGTGCTCCACACAGCGGTCCTTGAGTTCTCACAGCTCCGTGGGCATTTCTTCTTTCCTAGGCCAGGCTGTGCACTGTTCACTGGCATTCTATTTTGGGAGAGAAGGAAAGGTTGCCTAGTTCCAAAAAATAAAAAAAAAAAAAAGGAAAAGAAAAGGAAAAAAAATTTAAATAAGAAAGTCTATGTTTTAATCTTCCCAACCTTTGCCTTCTCTAAGGCTACTTTCCTACTAGTAAATAATTGAAATAACATATTTACTTTTAGCAAAAGTCCTTAAAATACAGAAATTTATTCTAACATAGAAAATTACACTGCAAGTCTTAATCATTAGCTTGATGTGTGCTAAAATGTAGCTTTTAAAACCATTCTGCATTAGTACTAAAATAAGCCATCAATGCCAGTCCACCCTCTATTCATGGCTAAATATTTAAAGGTTATTTATAGCTTCTTTAATGAGTTCTTGCTTAAACAAAGTGAAATTATGTCCTAGAAAAGTAGAAGCTATTTGTAACTAGAACAGCACAACTGTAAGAGTTTTATGAATATGCATTTTAATAATAAGGGGCTGGGCCCGAATTCCCACAAGTTAATGGATAATTCAGAACAGAGGGCTGATTTTGAAAGGTCGCCTAAAAATGTAGATTTGTTCTTTAGTAAATTTTGGTCAACTGTGCATACATTTTTAGTTAAAAACTGCTTTTCTCTCAGCCCCTTCCCCACAAACCCCCAGACCAAAGCAAGAATACAGTCGAGTGCACACAGAGGAGCTCCCCACCCCAGCAAACCTTCCTGTGCTCAATGTCCTGAAAGAGAGTTGAACGTGGGACAGTTGTGGCATTCCTCACGGACGTGTCATTTCAGGAGCACTGTCATCAGATGCCTTTCCATGAGCCTGCCATGTTCACGTAGTTTGTTACTTCTCGCAAACAGATGTTCCCTCATAGAACAAAACAGTAGTGGAAGCAAAGCAGAGGTGTCTGGCGATATTTTTCCTGTGACCAGAGGAGGTAGGGTTGCCTCATTTCGTAGCCGCAGCCTAATAACAAAGTTTCACATTGTAGCTTAATATTATTGCTTTATTTTTCACATTTAATTCAGATTTCAATGGGATAAAATGAAGCTGGTCTTAAGTGTTCTTTTGAGCCATTGTGAAACAGAACAGGGGAGTTCCCTGGTGGTGCAGTGGCTAAGGCTTCGGCGCTGTCAGTGCTGCGGCCTGGGTTCGATTCCCAGCCAGGGAGCTACCCACATACAAGCAAATAAACAAACCAGAACAATAGACTAAACAAACCAACAAAACCAACAAAAAACCCCCCTTTAATTTGGAACTAGTTTTAGACCTACAGAAAAAAATGCCGGACTAGTACAGAGTTCCCACATAGCTGCCCCCTCACCCAGCTTTCTGGGTACGGTAACGTCTTGCGTAACCAGCACGTGCTTCTCACAGCCGGGGACTCCCACGGCCACTGTGCTCCGTAAAGGGCACGTCTGGTTCGAGTCCCGCCCCCTTGCGCACTGGGGGTTCTTTTTCTGTTACCGGGCCCCCTCCAGGACCCCTCTTTGCTCTGAGTTCTCTGCGCTCTGACGCTCCCCCGGTTTTCCTGGGCTTTCATAACTGACTTAAGAGTACCAACGGGTCGGGTATTTGGTAGGATGGTCCTCAGTTGGGGCGTGTCCGGTGGACTCACGTGATCAGAATGAGGTTTCCGTCAGTGGCGGGACTGCCACAGAAACGCATCGCCTCGAGGGGTCCGCGTCCAAGCCGGTCTGGGTGTCTTTGGGAGAGGTTGGGGACTTTGATTTGCTCACCTGGACCACTTGCTTAGGGTTCCACCTGCCAGGCCCCTCCTCCGTGGGGTCAACTGACTTTTCCTTTGTCCTTAGTAAGTCCCTGGGGGCAGGTACTTCGTGAGATTGTGCAGATACTCCTTTTCTCCTCCAATGTAAGCCTGCTAATTTTTGCATCAGTCGGTGGGTCTTGTCTGCAGCAGTTTTTGCCTGATGGTCGTTTTCTGGTCTGTCCTTCTACATTGATTTCTTAGAGTTCTTTTGTGGTGAAAAGCGATGCCATTCTCCCTGCCTTATTAATTTACTTGATTATTTATATCAATATGGACTCGGGTATTCTCTTTTATTCTGTGGCTCAAAACCCACTTATCATCCTTTCCTCAAAATTGTTCTCCCCGTGACAGTGAGGGCCTCCTTTAAGTTGTCTCCCGAGTTCTTTCGACAAGGCCCCCCCGGCCTTTGTGAACACTTTCTTTCCGACATCAAGAAATGTTACAAGCTTATCTTTTCCGGCCCCGCCTGGGCTCACCCACCAGTCCTCCGGGAAGCCTTCGATCCCTTTGCTGGAGAGGGGTGCAGAACAGCGTCTGCTCGGAGGCGCACGCACTGCCTGCGGCTGTCGTGCGCGCAGGCCCCTGGGGGGTGGGGTGGCTGGGGCTGCCGCATCCCGTGCAAGATGTGTATGTCTGTGCTTGGGTGTCTAATTAAAAAAGCATGGGTTTATGCTGACCCTTCCGCTTCTGGTCTCATGCCATGGGATTCATCTCAGGTTTTCCTTATCCGTGACTTCCTTCTCCAGCAGTGAGGGGCCTGCCTCGTAGCCTGTACAATGTACTTGGGTTTTAAAAACCTCGTGTGCGCAGGAGTCGTCTCAGTGCTAACCCTTCCCGCAGGAGAAACCCACTTGCTCCCAAGATGACCCTGTTTGTGTCCCGGGCTCCCCCTTAGATGTGTAAGTGTGGCGCAAGACTCTGGTTGCTGGGGGGACTTAGGTTCCTCCCTCTTTCCCACCCCATCGTGAGGGCTGTGCATTTGCGATGCAGCGGGCTTCACTTATTACTGCGTGCGCTCACGTGCCAGCTTGACCTTAGTGGTTTATTTGGGGGAGTGGGAAACGTGGTTCTCAGAGTCACAGCTGGGTGTTGTAAAAGGATGAGCACAGGCGCTCCACGCGCCTCATTCCCACTTCTTCTATGCGGACGTCACATTTCCCTGTCCCTGTGGCTCATGACCTTGATAGTGTGGAAGAGTGTTGTGCAGTGTTTTCTGACGTCTGGCCTGGGGTGTGTGTTTGCGGAGAAGATCGCAGAGGGGAGGCACCTGCTTTGCACAGCACATCAGTAGGTCCGTCTTGATTACTCCATTAAGTGTGGGTTGGCTTGTCCACTCGACCCGGTCTGACTTGGCTCGGATTCCTTCTCACGCTGTGGTTCAGAGCGCTGTCTGAGGGAGAAGGCCAGGGTCACGACAGCACTGCCCCTTCTGTCTCCTTGTGTTCGGGGGCTCGGTATCCTGTCCTGGTGTCACGTATTCTGTGCAGTTTCCAGCTGTGTGCGGCGGGAGGACCAGCTCTGTACCAGTGTCCTCTTCCAGGACTAGCGTCACAGCTCCTTGGCAGGCCGCTCTGTTCGTTCGTCCGAGCGTCTCGGCGTGCCGAATCCTCACATCTCCGCCACTGTGCGGGCTGGCTCTGGCCACACCCTTCCGGAGAGACCACCCGAACGTGCCCGGCCTAGACCCGGCGGATAGAAACAGGCTTTGCTGTTCGTTCTGGTCGCAGGAAATCTGTCATTCTGCTCTGCTGCAGTTACTTCCAAGTGAGTCCAAGGACGTGACTTCACGCCTGAGCTCGTCAGACGTACCCTTCTTGGTTGGCTCCAGAGCACCTCTAACCTGACGCTAATGGTTTCAGCGTCTTCCTTTCTTTTTTTAGCCACTGGCGATTGCTGTTACTGTTGTTGCGAACAAGGTTCTGTGTTGGAGGAGCTGGTTGTCATTGTACCCAGCATTCCTAGAGGTTTCGTAGCAGGAAGGCTTGATGGTGTGTTGTCCGTAGCGTTCTTGAGCGCTTTCTCCGTGAAGTGCCGTTCTAGGCCCTGGAGCAGAGACGCCTTGCTGCCGGTGACGTGTCTCCCTCGGGCAGGCTGGCCCGGGGTCTGGGGCAGAGCGCCGGCCATGCTCGAGGACGTGCGCAGTCGGGGTTCACGCTTGGACCCACACGTCCTCTCTGAGGCACGAGAGCTGACGGCTGCTTTGTGGTGGACGTACCCCACGCAGGTGTGGGACCCACAGCGCTCACAGGATGGAAGCCCTCCTAACATTCATCCTGGGGACAGAGCTAGTAAACTTAGAACCCTCACGGGTTTTATTCTGCATTGAAGTGGCAAGAACCCCGAGTCTAGTCAGTAAACACGTATTTTTGCAGACTCAAAATGTTCTCTTGGGATCCAAGGTTTCTGCTGCCGATGTGCATGTGGGGTCTTGGAAGCTAAACCCAAGGTGAGAGTAGGAGGCCTGTCTGCGGTGAGAGTTTGAGTGAAAACAAAGCTGTGCTTTGGAGCGGGCTTTGGTGTCTGAGACCTGAAGATGTATGTCAGCCACGCGGTGCACCTCTGGTCACAAAGGCTGGAGGAGGACGTTTGATTTTCTGCCGTTAGTGGAACTCTTTCAAGGGGCGCTCGTTTGGAGCTCGTTGAGGTGTAAGCGAGGAGCAGCACTCAGACCCCGTTCAGAAAAGTGAGGTCTGCAGGTGCTGGCTGAAGCGGAAATGTGTTTAAAAACGGGCCGGCGGTGGGCCGTGCACGGGGCCTGGCTCTGCGCTCTGCACTGTGCTGGCTTCGGACCCGAGACCTCTGTGTGTCGTGAGTGCGCAGGTGCGGATCTGACCTGCAGGTCCCCTACGGAGAGACCCGCTCTCAGAGGCTGGTACGATGCAGAAATCTCTCAAGAATTAAGAAACCTTTCTGGAAATCAGTTGGTTTCTGAAAAGCAAGGAGATATAGGTAGTAGTCAGTCCTGATACCTAGACCTGATTAAAGGGAAGAAAACACAAAGGATCTATTACTTCTAGTAAAAAAGTAAACAACCGGGTGACGATGCAGTCCAGTAGTCAGGGCCTGGTGGGGGCGCCCGTGACGTTCCCCAGGTGTATGACCCTGGGGGTCTCAGTACCTGTGCAGGGCTTGAGGGCTCCGAGGGCTGCGCGCGGACTGCTCCGGGGAGAGGCTGTGCCCCACTGTCACTGCTCCTTGCAGCTGCCATCTCTGTGACGTCTGGTAGCTTCCGCAGCTGTGGGGTCTGTTTGTCCTTCTCGTCCTGAACTCTCTGCCCAGACAGAGCCAGTGTGTTGCGGGGCTGCGTGTGGCCGCCGCGGACCGGAGCGTCTTCTGGGGGACACGAGTCCTGGCCGAGCGGGCGGGCGGGGCAGGAGAGCACGGCAGTCCCGCTGCCGGGGCCGCAGTCGTGGCCCTCGTGACGTCCTCTCGCTTTCGAAATGGAACGTGGCAGGTCTCTGTGTCCTGATCACGGCCAGGGCAGCTGTTCTCGGGCCAAAAAGGACGAGGAGTAAACGAAATCGGGTGTGTGGATGCGGTGGGCGATGTTTTTGTGTTACAACTAGCTACGGTGTAGCCCGCATTAACCCCGTGATGTGTGAATATTGCCAACTCCTGCTGTGTCTTTTAAATCAGATCCAGTAAATCACTCCAAGTGTTCTCATTTCTAAACAAACTGGTCTTCGAGTGGAGGTGCTTCAACAGGCCCGACAACCAAAGGCAAATGGACCATCTTTGTTCATTATGTAGTTTAATTGATCAGAACGACCAGATAGGGTTTTACGTGTAGCAGTTTTTGCTCAGTATCAAATCCTGTACCACCCGATAGCTGGGGAGTCGTACATTTGGGGTCATGGAGAGGTGCACGGTTACTCAGCTCCCGTTAACCTTATTAGGTGCCTTTTGGGGGGTCTGGTCCATGTCACAATATGAAATGACTTTTAATTGAGATGACCGCCTTCCATTAGAGCGTTCAGCCCCGCCATACACGCCGACACGGAGCACTTTGCATTTTTGTTCTATCGATCGGGCAGCAATTTGCTCGAAGTGGATTCAGAACCGGGTGGACGGAGCTGGAGGAGGTTTCTCCCCACGCCCCTCGCACCCCCGGCCGCCTCCTGCCCCCGGCCGCCCCGGCAGGGCCCGCTGCGTGCCTCAGTGCGTTTCTGCACGCCAGTAGGTAGCAGTGCTGAGCAGAGGCTCCGACCGAAAGCTGCCCGTCAGCGGCCGTAAATTATTATTCATTTCTGTTATAGGTGGGGTGTGCAGTCGGTTACAGTAATAATTACCAGGACTGGAGGGTTTCCTAGGCAACCAGTTTCCCCCTTCATTCATGCTGGTGCTGAGAGCGAGCCTGTAAAGCATGACATGGCTGTATTCGGAGGCTCGCGGGCCCCCCGCCGCCGCGGGTTGGAGGTCACTTACGGCTCCGAGGCGCTCGGGCCGGGGAGCAGGCCGCGGGCCCGTCCGGGTCACTGCGGAGGGGCGGGGCGGGGGGGGGGCGCAGACGGGCTCCGTGACGCGGCGCGATGGCCGCACGCGGTCCAGCACTTATTTCCCATTTGTTTTGGAAATAGTGGGTCATTCTTAAGTTTTATCATTTAATAAAAATGTACAGACACAGACTGAAAGCAGACCTCTCCCAGGACTGGAGTCCAATAAATCAATGGGGACCTGTCACAGCTAATCACGACGAGGCGCGTGTCGTTTGTTCCGCTTTCTGAGGCTGGTGCGTGGGGGGACGGGGACGCGTCTTGCTGCAGGCGCAGGCGCGGCCCTTTGTGTGCCGGGCAGATAACGGAGCCGGCGGCCGCGGCGGAGCCGGGAGTCACGGCCTGCATGGGGGCTCCCCCAAATCCTTCACTTCCATGAACTTACACCCAGTGCTCTGCGTGGTGGAGAGCGTTGCTTGTTTCTGTCTGCTACGCGCGCCGACGGGGGTCCCGTCTCAGGCTTCCGTGCAGACGAGAGTCACAGACCCGGTGTCATGCACCCAGATACCGTGCGAGCCGTTGGGCGACAACGGGCACGTTTGGGACCTCACATCGGACCTGTGTGACCCCAGTGAGCTGTGCGCCGTCGTCCCCTCGGTCAGCGTGGGGGTGGGAGGGACAAGCACGGACGCATTGTTGTCCAGGAGTCCCCATGCAGCCCTCCGGCCTGCTGTCAGCAGCCGCCCCCTCGGGTGGCTGGCACGCCCCTGCCCCTGTGTCCCTCTGGGGGAGCCCAGGTGTCACCTGCCCGGCCCGGGGTCCCCCTGCTCCAGAACTCGGGCCCTGGACTCAGCCCCCCACGGGCGTCCTGAGGGTGTCCCGTTCTTGAAAGCACCCCAGACCCCAGTGAGTCTTCAGACGCCCTGTTGGGTGTGGGCTTGCGGAGGGCCCGATGGAAGTGGGGCACGTGGGCTGCGCTTTCCACACGGCAGGTGCCGAAACAGCATGTGGGTGCCGCCTCGCCTTCAAATAGCATAATAACTAAAAACCCGAAACAAAACCGTTTATAACTCCAAACGAGACTCGCACCTGCTGGCCCGAGCAGTGCGGTGACGCCGCCCCAGCCCTCCCCGCGGAAGGCGGCGTGTGGCCTGCCCGTGCGGGCCGCTGCGTGGCCGGTGGGGCCTTCGCCCGGTGCCGCCCGGGGCCTCACGTCTTGTTGCCGTCGCCCAGCCCTGCCCGTCCGTGAGCCTGTGGCTGTGCTGAGCCACGCTGATGTCACAGTCGGACAACGGACCGAGAGCCGGTTCTGGCACAAGTTGAAGGCGTGCAGCGGCGTTTGGAAAAGGGGGTGATCTCCAGGGAGGCCATCAGAAGGAGCCCCCCACCCGGCGCCTGTGCGTCTCAGGGCTCTGAGGGGCAGTGATGTCCCCGTCTTCACGGTGGCCAGTCCCCCGTTTGTGACGACGATGGAAGAAAAAAGTTGGGCAGCCCCTCTGTTACGAGCTTGTTCTTTAAAAAAAAGTAATAATTGAAATGTTGCAGGGAACATTGTTAAAATCTTAAGGTTAAAGCCTTTTTTTTTTCTTTTTTTTTTTTTTTTTTTTGGTCTAAAGAAGATTACCCTGCAGCCTAGACAAAGGAAATATTTAAACTGTTAAATTTGAACAAAGATACAGTCTGCATATGACTTCTCCGAAGCCCTATAAAAATTCTTTAAAATTGCCTATTCACTCAAATTTACTGAGTGTAGCAAAAATGTCAAAGGCATAAAGTCAGAGAAGATTGAATAAAATAATGCAGAAAGACGGATTAGTCATGCACAGACCCACACAGCCTTTCAGAGCGCACAATACCACTTTTTATTACCGCTCTATCTTTACAAAGGCTGCGTTCAATACACAGACGATGATACATGGTCAGCCATGTCATCTGCCTTTGAGTCCAGGACTCATTTATCTGGGACCTTTTCACAGTGACATTGATGAGAGATCTCAGTGTTTTCACAGCATTGTTTTATTTATCATATATAATGGCTGCAGAAAAAAACACAGAAATTATGTCACCGATAGCACATGAAAGAGTTGCACAGAAGATTCTGTCACGAAGTTTGGTGCAACAGAGAACAAGGGGGCTCGTGGAAAGGTCCCTTCCTCTGCTTCCCCTCTCGTGCGGCCCCTCTCAGCCCCCAACGTCTGTGGGCTCAGAGCCGTCGGAAAGGACCGAGACAACGTTTCCTTAAGCCAAGTACAGGACAGCCCGGTCCTCATAAAGCTCTCGGGCAGTCACGTTTCTGTTTAAATGTGGGACGCGCTTTAATTACTTTAGACTTGCTGACCATTATTTATGCATTTGCAAAGGGAAAGGAGCCTGTGTCAGTCACAGTTTTGTGTCTCGCAAATCTAATAAAGAGCAGCCCTTAAGGTAGAATCTCTCGGGCTGCCACCAGGGGCGAGGGCCGGCTCGTGCAGAAGGTCCCCGGCAGAGCGCGCCCCGTAGGCAGGTGGGTGTGAGGCGTGTGCGTGGGGTGGCGGGCCGGGTCGCAGGGCCAAGGGGGACGTGTGGGCACGTCCAGAACTCAGGAAAAACGGGTTCCCGTCTACGGTGTCTAAATTTTAAGGAATCTCTGTCGTGTCTGCTGGAGTGAGTTGCAGGGAGCCGGGACTGAGAGGTGACTGACAGCTAGCTGCCTCGGGGAAGGTTACAGCGTGCTCTGTGGGGATCTGACCACCGAGCCCACAGGGGGCCGTGTCGCTCTGTGCCTTTGGTCTTGCCCGACAGGACAATTTCGGGGAGGGGCACGTTTTGGAACCTTGGACCGGCCCCTGAAGTGAGCCCAAAAGCGATTCTTCAGAACCTGATCCGGGGGTCATTGGCAGTGTGTCCCTGGGCTGTGGGGCCAGCAGGGCAGGTGTGGGGCCAGGGAGCCTGGCGCACGTCTCCAGCCTCCTTAGCTGGTTGGAGCCTGGGCAGGCTGTCCTGCTAGCCGTCCCCTCACTTTGGAAGGCGGGGTGGCCCCATGGCACCATGGAGAAGGCTGTGCGGCCGTGATGGAATATTCTCCACGACGTGCTTAGATGGAAGGCGGTGAAGGTCAGCCGTCTTCCAAGGGACTGAGCGCGCGTTTGCTTTGTCCTCTGAAGCTGGGCTCTGGTCCTGTCTCCGTGAGGGAGGGATCTCGCCTCTTTTGTCCCCTCACCACCCTTTCTGGGGACAGAGGCTTGGAACGGGACCAGTGTGCCCGGGGCCCCAGGGTGCAGCCTTCACCCCCCGGCTGGCCTTGGAGATGGGCCCGGAGGGGAAGCTGGGCTGCCCGGCAGGAACGGGTGGGTCCCGTGGGCGCAGAGGACCGCTGGCCTTCGCCTGCCCGCGGCTGCTCACGTGCCCGCCTTCCTCGTTGGCCCTGAGACGGCCAGCCGCGCTCCCTCAGGCCCCCCACCCCCCACCCCACCCCCGCCGCAGCGCCCCCCTGGTCTGCACAGGGCTCCTCTTCGGCTTGCCAGAGTCTCCGTGACGGCTGCAGCCACGCGGTGGCCACCTGCTGGCCTGCCTGATGGAAGACACGGGGGACATTGAGCGCATGCACACTGTGGCCCTTCGTGGGTTTGGAGGGCGGTGCGTGTCCGTGAGGGTAGGTGGTCACCGGAGGTGGTGGACATGTGTGGTGGCCACAGGGCAGGGAGATGGACACGCCAGGAAGGGTGTGTGGGGGGAGGCCCCAGTGGTTTCCCAGAGGAAGGAGGGGGCGGCCACGGTGGCGAGATGGCTGGGCAGCCGGGGGGACCAAGGCCACGGGGGCCACACGGGGAGCACTGCATGCTGGACGGCACCTGGGTCGAGACCCCTGGCCCCTGCCCACGGAGCCCGGGGTCTCTTTGCTGCATTTCTCACAAATGAGTCGAATCAGAGATGGAAAGAGAATTTCTCCAGCCTGTCAGGTGCAACGTTGCGTGCAGTCGTGGCATTGTGACAATGAGGAACTACCTGGTCAACAACAAATTACAAAAACACGACACGTCACTATTAAAATGGCCTTTAAAGACTTTTTAACTCTTCCGTTGGCCCCGAGAATACGCACCGGTGGCGCGTGCGGCTGCAGCGTTTACCCCGAGATCACTCGCGGGTCACAGCCCTCGGCAACGTGTGCCACGAAAGCCCTCGCTTTTAGTGCTGTTTCCGCATCGCTCTGGTGTATCATCGTCCTCTCGATACCATTCTCTTCCTAGTGGCCGTATTTCCATTCACAAAATACAGTAATTCCCGGGAGCTGACAATGTCCAGTCCTACAAAATGCAGCATTCCTGCATGTGCAAAGGAATATTCAATACTGACCATCGTGCGCATCCTGTTATGTTAGGATTAGAGACAAGTTCTGTTTGGAAACAACACCCAAGAACAGTTTCTGCACGTTATTTTCCCATTGAAAACCACTCAGATGTGCTTCCGCCTCCAAGAGCGTGTTCACATAAACGGACACGGCAGCGAACGACTCTTTCTTCTAAGTGGGAAAAGGGTTAAATAGCACTGGCTAATGCGCACGATGTTATATGCAAACAGGACACCCATGTGCAAACGTAGGCCACCGTGTCGGGACTCGGCGAGAAAGCCAACGGACCGCACGTGTCCGCCTGCCCAGGCCGCTGTAGCCACCAGCAGCAGCACAGACACTCATTCTCACAGTGCCGCGGCCGGAAGTCCGGGGTCAGGGTGCAGGTGGACCTGGCTCCGGGGCGACCGCCTTCCTTCTCTGGCCTCCTGCCTCCTGATGAGGGTGCCCACCGCACTCCCAAGGTCACTACCCTCACCACCTGTCACCTCCAGAGGCCCCGCCTCCCTACGCACTGTGGCTGTGGGCTTAATGTGAACTTTGGGGGGGCACAAACATTCAGTCCATGGCACCTTACCATGAAGGTATTGGCCGTTTTTACGGACTGTCCTGTGACGTGCCCGTGCGAGTCCCTGGCCTGTTTCCATGAAGTCACTTATGCCCTTGCTGGATGGGTAGTTCAGTCCGGCTGTGATGCTAATTTTCTGTCAGTTATGTGTGTCACAAATACGCGTTTTGCTTTCAAAGGGCGTCTTTTCATAAATACAAAATTCTTCATTTTAACGTAGTCCAACGTGTGACTCGGTTTCTGTATAGTCATGGTGTTTGCGTAGGGAAACGTTCCTGCCTCAAGTGCAGGACGGCGTTCAGGCGTGTTTTCTGCTGAGACGTTTAACGTTGCGTCTTTGACACCGAGGTCTAACCCGTCTGGGCTTGCGTGTCCGGCCTGGTGTGAGCCGTGTCCTCCCGACGGCCGGCTTTTCCTCTGACGTCACCCGCTCAGCAGCTCCCTCGCCTGCTCCTGTCCCGGCCGTCCTGCTGGGCGCCGTGTCTGGCGGACCCCTTTCCATGCACTAGCACTGCATCCCCGCTGTTGCTGTAGCCGTCCTGAGTCCTGACGTCGCTGCAGTGCCCCCTTCCTGTCTGCCCTTTGTCCTCAGAAGTCCCCGGGCCCCCTCCCTCCCCACGTCCCTCAGCGGGTTTCTGTGGAGCCCCTGTGGGGACTCTGCATGGGACAGCCGTGAATCTGTGGCCCGCTGGGGGAGAAAGGACACCCACACGGGGCTCCACCTCCTGTCCCGGATGGCGGCACTCCACTTCCTGTCCAGGACGGCGGAATTCCACTTCCTGTCTGGGATGGTGCTACACTTCCTGTCTGGGATGACGGGGCTCCACTTCCTGTCCGGGACGGCGGGGCTCCACTTCCTGTCTGGGATGGTGCTCCACTTCCTGTCCGGGACGGCGGGGCTCCACTTCCTGTCC
>PVJL010008871.1:0-62612 GCA_004026885.1 Lyroderma lyra
TCCTGGAAAGCCAGTCCCCGCTCACTGTGAGCGGGAGAGCGGACGGACCTGCCCCTCGAGGCCGCGTGGCCCTCTGGGAAGTGTAGTCCCGGCGCCAGGAGGGCGGGCCTGGGCGGGGCCTCCCGGAGACTCGGCCGAAGCGACACCCCCTTTGCTGTCCAGAGTCGGCTCCACCTTTTCTCGCTGTCTGCTATAAAGATAATGGATCCCACCCCTTTGCCCTTGCTGACGGCACTGGCTTTCATTTTCTCGAGGGAAGTGCGGCGCGGGAACAGGGTAATGGAGGCCGGCAGCAGCGGGCCGAGCGGCCAGAGCAGGGCCGAGCGGCCAGAGCAGGGCCGAGAGTTTTGCTGACTCGGCTTACTTCCTCGCGTTGCATGTGGCACTCCATGTCACCACCCAAGGCCACTGATCGATCACGAAGCCGAAGCACCGTGGGAGGACCAGGCTGCCGACCTGAGGACACTGTTGGGTTTGCCGGTCCCGGAGCCGAGCGCCCTCGGCTGGAGCAGGCCGGCTCGGACAGCGGTGTCGCTCCCAGGACTCGGGCATGTGCCCCTGCTCTGTTTTTACAGGTTGCAGAGACGCGATGGCGATGGTGTGGATTTGTTGTTTCGTGAGGGGAAGCGGGGTGCAGGATCGGGGTCTATACACCTGTAGAAGTCTCAGCCGAAACTGCTGAAGCGAAATTTGGGTCTGATAATAAAGATTACGTCCCCTCCTGCCTTCCCACTCACGTGATAATTTAGACCAGGAGTGTTGTGACTAGTTAAGAAATAAATGGCTTAAATGCCCGCTTCCTGTCGTGCCCAGCTGTGTGAGATAAGGCTTGCTAGGGTGTCACAAATATCCAGCCTCCTTCCTTCCTCAAGCCATTTCCTTTTTCCACTTTCTTCCCTGATCAGCTGCCTTCTGAGAGAGCTTCGTGATACCCGCATACCTTAGCCTCCTCTCTCCTCCGGCATCCTCCACCCCTGTTGGGTTCTGCTCCTGCCACCCTTCTCGAAATGCTCCCGGAAAGTTGCCAGTGACCCACGCACCTTCACCCAGTGGTCCTGGCTTAGCTCTCGTCTGCTCTAGCTTCCTGACGCTAACTCCTCCTAAAACGTTCTTCCTGGGGCCTCCCTAGCCTCCTCTCTCCTGGTTCTACTCTTCCCAATCAGTCTTCTTTACCAACATGTCACATAGCATTTTCAGGGCCCCAACCCTCTTTTAACGCTGCATGCTACCTTCCTCACTGGTTTAGGCACTCTTACGGTTTCAAATACCATTCTGGGAAATGTCTCGATTTTATCTACACAGCTATTCTCTTGGTTGCACATTTGCAATCTGTGTCAGCCCACGCATGTCTTGCAAGCCCCTGGAGTTTACTGTGGGGAGCAGCTTTGTGGATTTGCCTCATCGCTGTTTTGTTAATGGCATCTCCAACCTCTCTCCTCTGCCATCTCCCAGAGTCACCATGTGGGCCTCTCTGCGTCCTTTCTGGTCATTTCCACAGCCTCAGCTCAAGCTTTCATTATTCTTGTCTGGAGAACAGGACCACCGCCCCCACCCCAATCTCTTTCTAGCCCCAATCTGTCCTCCACAGAGTTCTTTTCCTTAAGCGTTAATCCGAGCCTGCCCTTCCCATCTACGATTTTCTAGTAACTTTGAGTATATTCCAAACCTCTAAACCCTACATTAAAAGGCCTTAAGAATTCAGTCCCGGGAGTTCCCTGATGGTGTAGCGGCTTAAGGCTTCGGCGCTGTCAGCGCTGCGGCCTGGGTTCGATTCCCGGTCAGGGAGCTACCCACATACCAAAAAGCAAAAAAAAAAAAAAAAAAAAAAAAAAAATTCAGTCCCCCGCCAACCTCTCTTAACACTGAATCCTCTCCTAACAATGGTTTCTACCAATTCTCCACGGGTTCAGCCTCAGGGTTTTGGTCACACCCAAAGTGCCTTCTGTAGGCCTCACCCTTCAGCAGTTACCTAGCAGAGTACTGCCAATTCCGCAGTGCCTACCTGGAAAGGAAATTATGCTCCCCAGAAGCCTCCCTGGAATTCCTCACCTTCCCAGCCCTGCGGGGTATTTTCATGGAAGTTCTCCAGTACGGTATGTTCTGGCACCCCTCTGCTCTGGAGTCCTGGAGTAGGCAGAGGAGACCATTCATCCTTCTATCTCCCGTCCCCAAGAAGGACTTGGCAAATGGTTACTGAGCATAACCACACACACACAACATAGTATGGGCATGAAACCTGAGGTTGCATCTCCAGTCCCTGCCCTAGTGGACACCACCCGTCCATCGAGCTCAGGGTTCGGAAGATAGGCTCCCTGTGCCCTGACCGAGCTGACCCTTCCACACTTCTCAGACTTTCAGACCTCCAGCCAGTTTTGGGGGCTTGTTAGTATCTGGGGTCCTTGAAAATAATGGTGTCCACACAAGATAGTTTGGACAGATGGAGCCAACAGAGTGATCACATCTAGATTGGGTGATCATCTAGATTGACTCTCAGAACTCAGGAAAGCACTATGCTTCCAATTACACTTTTATTATGAAGGATACATGTAGGGTGATGTCTGAGAGGGACCACAGAGCTTCCACACCCTCTCCTCTTAGAATGGGAGCGTGTCAACCCCCCAGCACATCACTGTGTTCACCACCCAGGAAGCTCCTTTGAACTTCAATGTCCAGAGTCTTCACTAGGGTCTCACTATGTAAGCGTGATACATGAAATCTCTGGCCACGTGACTGAATTCAATCCCCAGCCCCCCCTCCACCATCCCCAGGGGCGTTGGACAGCTGGAAGTCCCTCACTTCTACCTCCACACTAACCTGGGGGGTCCAAAGGGTCACCTTATTAGCACAACAAAGACACTTCTTTCACCCAAGAAATCTCAGGGGTTTTAGAGCTTGATGCCCAGCACAACAAAATGGACAAATGAGTTACCGCATCACACCATTACACCTGCAAACTAGCCAGGAGTAGAAGACTGTTTCTTTCCTTAAGACATTTACTGGCGGTTGCATGGACTAGTTCACTTACACATCCGTCACCAGAACACAGGCCCTGCAGGGAGGTGGGGAATGTAAGTTTGTACATTGACAGCAACATGTCGAGCGAGAAATCAAAGATGCAACATTTAAGAAAGAAGGAAAGACTGGCTATTCAGTCAGCATGAGTGGTACTAGGACAGAAGTTACCCAGAGCGTAGAGAAACACAAAATGTAGAGAAAAAGTTTTTTCCTCTAGGCTCTGTGGGAGTAAACCCTTCTGGCCTGCAAACCCCCCATCTGGCTGCTGCCACCAGCAGCAGAGCTGAGCGTGCCCACATTAGGGGTTTCTGTCTGTGTTACCTGCAGGGACAGGAGAGATCACCCTGCAGCCTGGGAAGATGGTGGCACCGTCCTTGGCAGCAGACAGACAGGAAGAATGGGCCATTTGTTTCCTCAGTAGATGGGGTGACAAAGACTAGGTATTCAGGGCATGACGATAGTTTTCCTTCCAGGTCTGTGCGGCCCTGGAAATCTCAGTTGAGAACCACTGTTCAAATGTTTTTAACAGAAGAACCATGACTGGACATTGCAGAGGGCGACTGCTGTTTGGGCTGGTTCTAGTCCTTTCGTGGAACTGCTGTTCAAGAACTCCAAGTGAAATTATGGCAATCCGTGGCCTTGTTTCCTGACCCCAGGGATGGGCATGGGCTGCCAGTGAAGAACATGCCCTGAGAACGTGCATTACAGAGGCTGGATGTGCCTTGGCCCCATCGTCTGCAGCAGCCCCTCCAAGCTCTGGTGGCAGGACGCAGGTGACGCCTGGGCCCCCGCCCTCAGGGGTTTGCTCCTTCACCTCCTGCTCTGGTTCTGTGCACTCTGCAGCGTGTATCTCCACTGGCTTTCTGTTGCCAGAGCACCGAACTACCGCCCCCTCCACAAAGCCACGTTCATTATCTCAGTGCTTTGCAGGTCACCCGTCCAGTGAGCATGTCTCTGGGTATCAGCTGGCTCCTTTCTTTTCTGGGGAATGTAGGGGAGAGTCCATGTCCGTGCTCACTGGGGCCATCAGCAGAACTCAGTTCCTCGTGGGTGTCGGACTGAGGTCTTTGTCTTCCTGCTGTTCTCAGCTGAGGGTCGTTTACAGCTTCTGTAGGCCCCCACCCCCACCCCTCGACGTTGGCCCCTTACTGCACCCTTACAGCAGCTGGTGCCGGCAAAGCTGCTCTTGTGTTTTGAACGTCCTCTCCTTCGTTCATCTCTTCCCTCTGACCACCAGGAAAAGTTACCTGTTTGTGAGGATGCGTGTGATTACGCTGGGCTCTCCTGGATCCTCCAGGATACTCTCCCATCTCAGGGTCCAGCTCCTCAGCGACCTCTGCAGGTGGTGGTGTAACATTTATAAATGTTGATCTATAACATTTTTCTTGATTTTACGAATTCTGTACACTTAAAATAATACAAAATGCCACTTCTAACACCAGTGTTTCTGCATTGCTCCAAACAGAAGTGACAATGCTGCCTTTGTCCTCTTGCTGCCCCATTGGTATCACATGACCACTGCAGCCTTGACAAGCGGAAATGTCCCTAAAAACTGGTGCACGCGGGACCAGAGGACCTGCCTCCTATGGATGAGGAAATGAGAGCGATGCGGCCTGTATAGAAAAGTTAGAGAACAATGAAGCAAGTGAATGTAGCACGATCTCAGAACATAAAATTCAACGGGGGGGTCTATATACTAGTAATGCATTTTCAGAAAATAACTTTTTAAAATAGTACCATTTACAATGGCAACAAAAAGTCAAATACTTAGGGATAGATTTCAAATACATACCGTAGTCCCTCCTTCTACGCAGCAGTTACGTTCCAAGACCCCCCGTGGGTGCCTGACACCGTGGGTAGTACCAACCCCTCCATACAATGTGTATTTTCCTACACATACACACCTATGAAAAAGCTTTTATAAATTACACACAGGCAGAAATTAACAACTGCAACTAATAATAAAATAGAACAGTTATAACAATCTACTCTAATAAAAGGTATGTGAATATCGTCTCTCTCAAAACATCTTTCTGTACCGAAGCACTTTGCGGCTTCTCTTTGGCACATCCGAGTCGTCAGCTTTACGCTGGCTCTTTGGGGCCATGACTCAGTAAAATAAGGGTGACTTGAACACAGGCAACTGTGATACTACAACGGTCAGTCCGATGCACGAGGCGGCTCCTAAGTGCCTAACGAGAGGGTAGCACACACAGCGTGGGGACGCTGGAAGAAGGGCTCATTCACATCGCAGGCGGAGGGGAGGGTGTGTGAGATTTCATCACGCTACTCAGAACAGCACACAATTCAGAACTTATGAATTGGTTATTTCTGGAGTTTTCCATTTACTGTTTTTGGACCATGACTGACCACAGGTAACAGAAACTGTGGAGAGTGAGAGCACGGATAAAGGGGACCACTGCACGCAACGAGGCAGGCACACTTGGTCTCAGTGCAGTTCGCAGGCCCTGCATTTTCGTCCAGACCCTTCAGTAGCAAAAAGAACACAACTTGTCAGAGGCTCAGGTGGTGATTGGCATTCTTTTGCAACAATGAGCTTTCACAGGAGAGAATGTCCAGAATTTGCTACAGATGTATCTGTGGAGGTACCGTGAGACTATGAGACCCACAGACACCCTGGGTAGCGGAGACTTGCAGGCCATGCAAGAGAGGAGAAGGGGTCTGGGATTTCACAGGGAAAGGAGGCAATTTACAGGTAGATGAGAAAGAGCAAATGTAAAAACATGACAACCAAATTCTTGCTGGGCCACTCAGAAACAATGGGACACAGAGGGACCTTCGATGAGCAGCCTTGGCTAGATTTCTTCCCATCTGCCGTATTTCCTTCATATGATGACGGCAAAGAGATACTTCCTTCCTTTGGGTATGTTTTTCTATTGGAATTCCTCTAGGCAGATGGCGAGGGTCAATGATTTTTTGTGAGTCTTTTGTTTCTTAATGCCTGGCTTAAAAATCACTGTCTCAAAAGGCATATATTTTGGGGTGGCAACTTAATCTGCAGGGATTACTTTATTCTTTGAAGTTATATCTATTTTAGAATCAGGAGATGCAGAAGACTTAAAAGAACCAAAACAGTCTTCAAAAAGAAGCAAGTCTGAGAACATAAACTGCTTGTTTGCAAGTCTTTTAAGACTTACTACTACTGTGGTATTGCAGTTAAGATAGATGTGTCATTCACTGAAGCAGAATAGAAAGTCCAGAAATAAACCGCCCTCATGTATGATTAATTGTGGTTGAAAACAATGCAAGGGGTGTATAACCACCTTTTCAATAACTCTTGCTAGAACATTTGGATATTCATATGCAAAAAAAAATGAATCTTGGAGTTCCCTGATGGTGTAGTGGCTTGAGGCTTCATCGCTGGCGCTGTCAGTGCTGCAGCCTGGGTTCGATTCCCAGCCAGGGAGCTACCCACATACCAAAAAAAAAACAAGAACAAAAAACAAACAAACAAAAAAAATGAATCTTGAATCCTACCTCAGACTATAGACAAAATTTTTTTTTTTTTTTTTTCTTTTTGGTATGTGGGTAGCTCCCTGACTGGGAATCGAACCCAGGCCGCAGCACTGACAGCGCCAACGTTGTAGCCTTAAGCCACTACACCATCAGGGAACTCCCTATAGACAAAATTTAACTCATGCTGAACATATAAGTCCTTTAAATACATTCAAAGAAGAAAAGAAGAAAAGACATAGAAGAAAAGAAATAAAGTTATCCCAAAGTCTTAGTTGTTATGTAAATTTAATAAAAATGCCTTTTAATTGTCATTTAACGGCATGTTGTGTGTCACAGGAAGCGTACATATAAGAACTATTATTTTTGTTTGTTTGTTTTTTTGTTTCTTTGCTTTTTGGTATGTGGGTAGCTCCCTGACTGGGTATCGAACCCAGGCCGCAGCGCCGACAGCGCCAACGCCGAAGCCCCAAGCCACTACACCATCAGGGAACTCCCAAGAACTACTATTTTAGATAAATCCAGTGATAAATTTTGTGGGGGGTTTCCTTGATATATTTAAATAATGATAAGTAACATTTCCTGTAAGTATAGTCATGTTTTCACTTTGCTTATGTTACAGGCTGAATTGTATCCCCCCAAATTGTTCTTCAGAGAACAGGAAAACGATACCTCTCAGATGTTTGGATCTGCAAAGGGAAAGGAAGCGCATCAGAGAAAGAATAAATGAAGGTAAAATAAAATTTTATTTTCCTCTATTGCTAGCTGATCTAACGAGTAACTTTCTCCAAGCTGATGACGACAACGACGCTGGTGGATTTGAGGACAGCCTTTGGGTGAGTGAACCAGATGGCAGTATTGCAGGAGAGGATAGGAGGGAGGAACTGGCAATATTCTGTGGCCAGGCGTCTGTACGACTGAGGTTAAGTACAGTGCTATTTGAAAGCGGACATGGACTCTTCGTAAATATGTTACAAACTCCCGGAAATCCACTAAAAGTTGTTGTTTTTTGGGTTTTTTTTTTTTTTGGTGAAAATATAGAAAAGTTAAAATTTATTATAGAAAAGTTATGGGAATTCCCTGGTAGTGTAGTGGCTTAAGGCTTCGGTGCTGGCGCTGTCAGCGCTGCGGCCTGGGTTCGATTCCCGGCCAGGGAACTACCCACATATGGAAAAAAACCAAAAAGTTAAAAAGTACACTCCCAGTTGGTGGAGCAGGCTGACCCAAGAGCAGGAAGCCCACTAAAAGTTTTTTAAAAGTTTAATTCATATGCTAAGAGAGCACATAAAATGCTCCATTGAAACAAGAGATGGCAGAAAAAGAGGGGAAGACAGGAGAAAAGAACACGATGCACACGACGTCATTGCAAACGTGGAAAGACAAACTGTGGAAGATCTGCACAGTGGAATGTTGTCCGGCAATAAGCGGAAATGAGTGCTCCTGGCACAAAAAGACGTGGCGGAAACTTAAGTGAATTTGCTTAATGTACCCAGCCCGCCTTTGGTTCCGACTGTGCGACATTTCGGAAAAGGCAGAACTACAGAGAGTGTCTGAGTGCATTCAGGCTGCTGGAAATAACCGCAGGGGCTGGGGGGCTCCTGAACAACAGAAATTTATTTGTCCTAGTTTTGGAGACTGGAGAGTCCAAGATCAAAGCTCTGGGAGATCACACCCTGCTTCAGAGTTAGCTCACCGTCTTCTCATCCTGTCTTCACCTGGTAGAAGGGCCATGGAACTCTCTTGGGTCTCTTTGGTAAGGTCCCTCATCACCACCTTGAGGACTCCACCCTCATGACCTAAGCACCTCCCAAAGGCCCCACCTCCACAGGTAATCCGGTTGGAGATTAGGTTTCAGCATATGAAATTTGGGGAGGGAGATAAACATTCAGTCTATATAGCAGGTGGTGGAAAGGTCAGTTGGTAGGGATTTTGGGGAGAGGTGACCAGGTGAAGACTGAGTTTTGTTAGAGTGGTAAAACTATTCCATGTAAAACTATGATGGTAGTGACAATACAAGTTATTATGCACGTGTGGGAACCCATAAAACTGCAATGCTTAGAGAGAACCCTGATGTAAACTATGGACTTTAGTTAATAATAATATACAATATTATTTTCACAATATTGGGTTTTGAGAGTCCTTTATATATTTTAGAAATAAGTCCTTTGTCAGGCATGTGGTTTGGAACGTATTTCATTTGAAAATTGTTCCAAATATCCCATTGTATGGATGTAACCTTAATGTAGCAAACTGTTTTGTTTTTTTTTTTTTCCTTTTTGGTATGTGGGTACCTCCCTGACTGGGAATCAAACCCAGGCCACAGTGATGATGACAGCTACAGCGCCGAAGCCTTAAGCCGCTACACCATCAGGGAATTCTCTTAATGTAGCAAACTGATGCAAGATGTTAATAATAGGGGAAACTCAGTATCAGGTGTTAGGTGTTAAGGTGGGATGGATATATGGAACTGTAAGTTCAATTGTTCTGTAAAATTAAACCTGTACCAAAAATAAAGTGTATTAATTACTTTTAAAGTGTGAGTTTCATTTTTCCTTATTTTACAATGAGGATAGCGGATTGGGTTATCTTTTTTATTTCTTCCATCTTTGGCATTTATGATTTCCCCTTTTAAATGTACTTCGGTAAAGTTGGGATGATACAGAGAAGATTAGCATATCCTCTGCACAAGGATGACACAAATTTATGAAGTGTTTCACATCTTAAAAGTGTGTGTATTCTTTTTTTAGAGCAGTTGGAGATTCATTCACAGGCAAAGGAGCAAAAGTACAGAGTTCTTAGACACCCTGCCCCGCATATCTGCTCCCACTATACACATCTCACACCAGAGTGATACATTTGTTTGTTTGTTTATTTGTTTGTTTTTATTTTGTCTTGTTTAGTTTTTGGTTGGTTCCCTGAGTGGGATCAAGCCCAGGCCGCGGCAGTGAGAGCGCCGAAGCTTAGCCACTACACTACCAGGGAACCCCCTGTGATACATTTTTTGTAACTGATGAACCTACATTGACACAATATCACCCAAAACCTATAGTGTATATTAGGGTTCACTCCTGTTGTAAATTCTGTGGATTTGACAAGTGTGCAGCTACCTGTATCCACGACTAGATTACCACACAGAGTGGTTTCACTGCCATAAAAATCCTGTCTCCACATATTTCTCCTTCCCCCACCCAGTACGTGGGGTGCCCAAATGGCTCTATATCTTGATTTTGGTGGTAGTTACACAAATCTACACACGTGATAAAATGACAGAACGATACACATACTAAAGTCAAATTTCTGATTTTGATATTGTGCTATAGTTAAGATGTAGTCATTGGGGGGAACCTGTTGAAGGGTACATGGGAATTCTGTACTGTCTTTGCAACTTGTTGTGATTCAAAATAAAAAAGTTTTAAAAGTTAAATCTGTCTTCATTCAAAGAAAATACCACTGAATTTTTTGAGAAAGGTTTAGAAAAAGAGAAACCCAATTCTTGGGAGCTCTGCACTTAGTTTTATAAGTAAGCAAGCATCGCAGTGTTGACAAAAGGTCTCTGCCACCAATTCAGTGCCAGGAGGAGTCCTCAACCTGGGGTTCAGTGAAAACAAAGACGTCAGCCAGGTGCTGCAGCACTGTTGCTACAGCAGAGGAAGAAGAAGACCAGAAAATGCGCCCCACTGCCTCAAAGGCGGGGAAGCTGGCTTCTAGAGAGAGAAGTTCCCGCCCCAGTCCCTGATTGGTCCATTTCTAAGCAAAGGAAGACTCCCGATCCACATGGTTTCAGTGATCCAAATAGCACTGTTCTGATTGGTGGCTCCCTGTGTTCTGACCGGTTGTTTGGAGACGCTGAGGTCAGTGAAGATGCAAATAAGGATATAGCCTTGCAGTTCCTATTGGATGGGGAAGGTCTCAGTCTTATTGGTCGAAATGAGATTCTGTAAAGTCCTTTGTAAGGGTCAAGGCGAAAGACAAGAGGGCTGTGTCAGAAGGTGGCAGCGCAAGCCTGTGGCATTTTCCTGGAATGGGGCATGCGTGAGGCTCCACTAAGAGCTGCTAGACTCTGATTTTGAATTTGGGTCTAATTAACCACACGGAGTGCTTCTTAGCAGGTACACTCTTACTCAGGGTCAAGCGTGGTGTTCATTAATCACAGAGCAGAAGACCAAGGTCAAACAACAAAAAGTAAGACACCAACTTTGAATTATTGTGAATTAAAAAACATTTCCTTTTTAATGGAAGCATCGCCTGGAGTAATTTCAACAGTGGTGAACACACAATGGACAGCCACTAATACAAAAGTACACTCAAGAAATGAATGTTAAAACGCTAGTTTTCATTCCTCGAAATTATTTTAACTCCAGTTGTTCTGGCGAGGGACAGAAAACCCGGTGGTCAGCTCTGAAGTTCTAAAGCACAGCACTTCGTCTTTGTTCTGGCATTTTCAAGGGAAGGGATGTATGTGTCATACTCAAAAATCTGTCAAAATTTTACACTTTTCATGAACTTCCTAATGTATTTTTTATTTTAAGTTCACTTTCACTTAGTAGTTAAAAACATACCCCCTAAAAACATAGTATTCATTGCTGGGGGTGGGGAGTGAGTAGTAAAATGATCTGCCTAGTGTCACATATTTAAAAGTTTTACAGTGATTTATAGTTGCCAATAAATGAATAAATCAAAGAACAAAGTAGTCCCTGCGGATGAGGTTGCCAGTGCCAGTCACAAATGAGCAAAATTGTCTCATTAAAATTTAAAGTCTTCAGGGTAGGAGTTCCCTGATGGTGTAGTGGCTTAAGGCTTCAGCACTGGCGCTGTCAGTGCTGTGGCCTGGGTTCGATTCCCAGTCAGGGAACTACCCACATACCAAAAAGGAAAAAAAAATAAAATTTAAAGTCTTCATTTTCCCATCTCTCTAGAACGGAAGCCACCGAAGTTGACGTTGTCCAACGAAGTCTCAGATGCTAGAAACATTGTCATTTTGTTCTTTCCTGTGTAGCAGAGCTTTTAATAGAAGGTTTTACGAAAGTAGAACCTGCAATGCCCTAGCGTGCAAACGGGAAATTTAGGGTAAAGGCCCTTTGCGGCCCCACGGTCAGAGGAGGCGCTTGGATCTCCGCTGCGCGTCCCACGCACGCTGCCGGGACCTGGACCACAGACACCGCCCCCACCACCGCGCGGAATTGGCGGGAGCCACAGAGGGGCGGGGCCTCCTCGGGTGTAAGATGGCGGCCCCCTCCGTGGCGCTCTAGGTCGCCCCGGCCGTGACTCGGTGGCCGGAAGTCCTCCGGGGCTCGCCGAGGGGAAGCGGAAGTAGGGGGCGGTTGGCAGCCGGGCTATCGCTTGGCGAGGCCGGCTTCTGAACTGAGCCGCGGAGAGGCGCGTGTCGGCCGCTCACTGGCGCAGCCACCGCCGCCGTCCCCGCCCCCCGTCCCCGGCGTAGACGCTAGCGCCGTGGCGGACTGAGCGCGGCCCCGGCTTGGGCGCGAAGGGGGCCACGAGCGACGCGTGAGTCGCGGCCGCGCGGCAGGTGACAGGCACCCCGGGGGTGGCGTGGGGAGGGCGCGCGCACGCGGAGCGGGTCCGCGGCTTCCGCTCCTGCCCTGACTCCGTGTCCCTCGGGTGGCCCGGCCCCCACCCTCCTTGCGCGCGGCCGGGGTTGCCCCTCAGTGGCCTCCCGCTTGAGGCGTCGTCCCTGCGGGGTTCGTTAGCCCTTCCGAGCCCTCAGGGAGGAGCCCGGGGACCCGTGCGCCCGGCGCCCTGACAGGCACCGGACCGAGCTCGCCCTTAAGTGGGCTGAGAACCGGCGGGTTGCGGGGCTCCGAGCCGAGAGCGACGGGGTCTTTCTACAGGTGGCCGTTTTCCCCGAGATGCGCTCGGGTGCTGCGGCCGGGCTGCCGGCTTCCTGTCAGTTGGCTGGAAATGCGACGGTCCGGTTTCACTTTCGGTGCGGGACCTGCCCGAGGAGTGAGACCTGTGCACGTCACTAGGTTATGGATGCGAAGTGTCCTTGTTCCTCGGCCAGAACCCCCGGACTGTTCTGCCTTGTTTGCGGGAGTGGAGACCTGGTGTGTTTTGTTCATTGGAAGTTGTAGGGTCTCACGCCTTCCTGTGCTTCGCTATTTTGGAAACATCCATCGTGCATTTGGCAGCTGATTTTAGCGTTGGGTTTGAAGACATTTCAAGTAGCTATTGAACAACATCTCCAAAGTTTAGGATGATTGTAGCCTTTCTATTTGACTTGCTTTTAATAAACTTAGCTGAAACTCCTTTTTATTACAGGAAATGAACATGGCTTTGTACAGTAGCCCAGCACACTTAATTTGAGGGGAATAAATGGAACTGTGGAGAAAATGCTGCTAGATGTTTTTTCTGCAGTTACCTGTGATCATTTTCTTATCAGCTGTATAGCAACTGCTGGTATCAGAAGTTAGACTTATGTGGTTCACAACAAATGGTTTTGTAATTGGCATGAATGTATTATATATTAAGTTTAAGTACTTGAGAAGTAAATTTATTTCACAAGAAGGGGACTTCCCATTATTTTTCTTCACTGTTTTCATGTATGTTGAAACTCAGGTGACTATAAATGTGCAGGGTGCAAGTTGTTTTTTTTAAGAATTTGTTAGCTGTTTTTTTTTTTTTTTTTTTGTAGTATGTGGGTAGTTCCCTGGCCAGGAATTGAAACCAGGCCGCAGTGATGATGACAGCGCCAGCGCCGAAGCCTTAAGCCACTACACCACCAGGGAACTCCCTAGCTGTTATTTTCAATCTAGAAGAAAAAGTTGGTGATGACTTAGAATTTTATGCCTCTTCTGTTTTCCAAAAAGTGAACAGCATTTTCCATGTTAGAACTTTTTAGGATTTCCAGTTATCTTCCTGTAGATCAATGAGCAAGAGAGAGGTTTATCATTCAGGCCACAGGCATTATGCTTAAGCTCATGCAACGCTGGGTGCAGATTCTGACAGCTGTTGTTTCCCAGACTGTTGGTCTTTACAAGCAACATTTAAAGACCATTAGAGACCGTGATAATGGGTCTCGTAAAATGAAGACATCCTCAAGCAAAAGGCCACTGCAGTGAGGGTCTTACCTTGGCTTCTCTGCACAACCTTTTCCTCTGCTGTCACTGTGGTGTCAGGGAGGTCGAGTCAGAGTGGGGAAGCTCTTCCACGGATAGCTTTCCTTCTCACTGCTGATAGTGCTGTACCTTGCCCTGAGAACTCTCTTTGTCGCTCTTTACAAACACACACACACACACACACACACACCCCAAAAACAGTGCAGGGAAACCCCTGTTGAGTTACCCTCTTTATTTATTTATTTATTTTTTGAGTTACCCTCTTTAAATTTTAGGTTTTTTGTAGTGTCTTCGCTCTTGGTGCCACACTCCTTTCCAGTTTCTTTTATTAATCCCTCAATGAACCAAATCTATATTTGTTTATTTTGAGAACCTCCTGTGTTCCAAGCATTAAGCTAGGTATGTGATGGTGACAGACAAAAGTCCCTGCTCTTGAGCTCACTTTAGTCCCCACAGCCGGCCTCAGTCAGGCTGGTTGGATGGTTTGCTTTGGCCGCAACTTCACACCCCCACCCTTGGTTTCAGGTTGAAACTGTTCTTCTCTCAGCCACCTGTGCCGAGGAAATCCTTCATCTTGCCTTGGTTCTCTCTCAGCCTGGATGTGCACAGTTTGCATTCTTACCCCTTGTAAAGCTGGAGAAGCAGGGGAGATGGCATGGTACTGTGGCACTTTTAAAATAAATGGGCAGATGTGGGCTCCACGCACTGCTGTAGGTGAGTCAGTGAAGTTACCAGGCTCTCCGAGCTTCCCTTTTCTTTTCTTGGGGCGGGGAGGTTAGTTCCCTGGCTGGAAATTGAACCCAGGCCTCAACTTAACCACTACACCTCCAGGGAACCCCAGCTTCCCTTTTCTTGTTTGTAAGCAGGAGTGATAGTGTCTCGTCCCTCTTGCAGCATGTTCACTGAGTACCTCCTGTTGGCCAGGCACTGCTGTTGGCTGGGGTGAACACAGTCGACACGGCAGCCGCCACCCTCGAGGCCCCACGGCCCCCTGTGTGGAAGGACTGGGTGATTGTGCAGCACCCCTGTCACACACAGCGCTCTGACCACCCAGAGTAACTGCCCAGTAAATGCTGGTGTCCCCCCGGAGCCTGTTGTCACTCTCAGTTCCCATGACTCTGCTGTGCAGTAGTGTCCCATTTCTCATCTGGAATCCCCACTTTGGGGGGATTACACGTTGAGGCCCCTTCAGGAAAAACCGCAAACATGGGTGTAGCACAATGCTGCTTCAATATAGTTCCTGCACTCTCCTGTTTAGAAACTCAGTGACTTTGGGGAGGATTTATTTTTATTTTTATGTTTATTTTTTTCCTAGCCTCAGAGGATAGGTTTCCAAGGCATATTTTTGAGAGTGTGTAATAATTCTGACGTATTAGTCTATAATTTAGAAGATAGTTTTTAGTTTTTCCCCCTAGGACAGCGGTTCTCAACCTGTGGGTTGCGACCCCTTTGGGGATCAAATGACCCTTTCACAGGGGTTGCCTAAGACCACCAGAAAACACATATCAGACATTTACATGATGATTCATAACAGCAACAACATTACAGTGATGAAGTAGCAACGACAATAATGTTATGGGGGTCACCACAGCATGAGGAGCTGTATTAAAGGGTCACGGCATCAGGAAGGTTGAGAACCACTGCCCTAGGATGTATTTTGCTAGAACAGTTAACTCTGCTGTAGTGCTTCGCATTGTAGGAGGTGATTTTTTTGCTGCCTTCTCATTGTCACAGTGACTCTGTGTGGCACATACTCTTACTCCTATTTGAGAGGGGAGGCTGAGGGGCCGGAGGAGAAGGTGTTAGGTGGCATGCTGGTAAGTAGCAAACTCAGGGATTGATCACAGGTACCTGACTCTGAAAGGTTTTCTCTTTTTGATAACTGTATTTGTTCTAGAACCACGTTCGTTCTGTTCTGCAGGCAGGCTTCTCACGCAGAGTCCATGGACTTATAGTGGAGGGTGTCTGTAAATAGTCCTGCGAGGATTCTTGGGTAGTCTAAAATTGCATGTAAAGGTGTGGGTCCTTGGTTGCATATCTGCAGGAAAAGGTAGTAACTTCTGCCAGGTTCCAGAAGGTGCGCCTCATCTACTCTGCACTCCCCAGTGCCCCAACCCCTACCATTAGCAGGTTTCACTGTCAAAAGTCTTGTTTGCTTGGCCCTAGTCTTTGCAAGTGTTGATTTTTTTAAAAATACTCATTCATGAGTGGGATGTTCATACTAATTTTTTGTTTCCAAAGAAGCTTCAGAGCCTGAACTTAAAAATCGTCTAAAAGCAGCATTTCTATTTGGTGTAATTTATTTTACTTTTGACCATCGTCCTGTAGAGATACTGAGTGTTACATGAGTAGAATGCTGGCATAAATGATAATCCTTTTCGTGGAGAGGCAGGACTGACTGGCTCCCTGCAGTGTGGACTGTCCCCTCTAAGAACAGATTTTGTAGCAGGTGTTGAGGAGTTGGGGTGAACCTTTCCAGATGAATGATCAGAAGCACAGGCTTAGTTTAGTGTCTTCCCCATACTCACATCTGCTTTGATTCCCATTCACACATGTGGGACTAGGGTGTTGACCTTAACGTGGCCCAGGGATACTGATTAGTGTTCTCTTGGGCAGACTTCTGAGGTGACAATCAGATCGGAAAGTCTGCACCTGGAGAACTTTCTCTGAAGTTACCTGGACACGGTGGGGATCTCAATGCTGGCAGTTCAGGAGGCCTGCATTCTAGGCCAGGCCAATGTACCAGTGATCCTGGTTTGTTTCTTTGTTTTGTAGGTGGGGACCCTGTGGTTTCTTAAACACTTCCTCATTACAGAACTTGCCTCTGAGTTTATGTTGTAGAACCGTCGTCACATCAGCTTCCTAGGGCTCCCATAACAAGGTACCACGAATTGGGTAGCGTCTGTCTTATGGTTTTGGAGGCTACAGGTTCCAAAGCTTCTGGTGCCCCCAGCATTTCTTGGCCTGCAGTGCAATTCCAGGGTCTGCTCGTCTGCACTGGCATCCTGGCCATGACCCTGTGCTTGCCTATCTGCCCAGACCCCCGTTTTTTCATTGCACCAGTCACACTGGGTCTGGACCTGCCCAGAGGATCTCGTTTTAAGTTGTATCTCAGTAAAGGCCCTGTTTCCAGATCAGTGCACATTCTGAGCTACCTGGGTTGGGACCCACTGCAGGATATCTTTTGGGGGGCACTGTAAGACCCATCATTTACATTCCTTTTGTCTCAGCTTTGTTTATTCCCTTGCTTCTTACAGCATGGTTGTCAGCCACCTGCTGTGCCGCCCAGGGCTTTTGTACTCTGTGGCAGACCTGGAGATGACCCTCCTTGTGGTAGGAAAGAGGGTGCCTATGGAGCCACCCACCTTAGTCATGTGGCCATCAGTCAGCAGATAGCTGTTGGGCTGTCTGGCTGTCAGGAGCTGTTACATTCTGGAAGCGGTTTTGTTTCTGTAATACTCGTTTTGTGTCTCTGAGTGCAGATAAGGTTTAAACACTTTGTTGTGGCAGAACTTTCCGTTTTTCCTTCCTAGGGGCTGGCGGTAAGATGGGACCTCTGACTGTCGTCGCTGCACTGTGGCTGCTGTCCTCAGTAAGGGCGGACTCGAAAGCCATCACAGCCTCGCTCACGACCAAGTGGCTTTCTACGCCGTTGCTGTTGGAAGCCAGGTGAGAAAACGTCATTTTCTTTCACATATTTGGGCACAAACGTTGGCTCTGCTGGTGAATGTTCCGGAGCTTTCTGGGAGGTGAGATTACCTTCGCTGCGTGCACTGAGGGGTGCCTCTCTCAGTGTGTGCCATTTTTGGGAGCCCAGCGCCTGATCCCAGGGCAGGACTGCGCTGGTTCACAGCGACTCGGGACGTCGTCAGGCAGTTACGTGGAACCGGGTAGCTTTTCTGCTGTCCTCAGAAGTATGCATGTGGGAGGGGAGCGTTGTCCTCAAAGGAAGTTTTCTGTTTATTTAAAAGGAAGACAGAGAGGGAGTTCCCTGGTGGTGTAGTGGCTTAAGGCTTCGGTGCTGGCGCTGTCATCGCCATGGCCTGGGTTCGATTCCCAGCCAGAGAAATACCCACATACAAAAAAAAAGGAAGAGAGAGAGCTTGATGAGGCGGGAGGGAAGGGGAAGTGCTCTTCCTCAGGACCTGGATGGAGACCCCAGGAGAGGAGTGTCTGGGGAAGGGCGCCAAGGGACTGGCCGTTCTGAGATGGGCACGTTTTGCGTCATGACATGTCCAGAAATTGGGGTGCACACTCTCAAATCAAGCTGTCCTCATACAGCTGGAATAGGTAGTGTCTTTCCTTCTTAGTGCTTCCTAACTGATCTGTATTAAAATCAGTGAGATGAAATTCAGTCAGTGATTTCTTGGGAAACTTTGTATTGGAAGTATACTCATTCATTTTTCATGTTTATGAGATACATATAACCAGATACCGGTCTTCTAATCAGTTTTTTAATGCTTATAGATAGAAACTTAATATTGTCTCTCAAAAACTGTGTGTAGCTGGGACTTGCAGGGGACCTTCCTGAAGCGTAAATTAGGTGGGTCGAACCATAAGCGCTTGGTAAGTCTCAGGATTTGAAAGGTGTTAGTAATTGGAACTTTTGGGTTACCTCAGGTACTTTTCTGGTCTTCAGCTTTGAATTTCTTCTTCTAACATTGCCCCTTGCCCCTCGAAAACATGTGGGAAGAGGTGTACTGCGTAGGTTGTGTGTGAGGAGCTGCGGCCCCTAAGGAGGACGCCAGGTGGGCGAGGTGGGTGCGGAGGAGCAGGTCCTGACTTGCTGAAGGCCCCGCGGAGTCCCTGCTGAGCAGACTTTCTCCGGTCACTTCCCTGGTCTCCCTTTTCTCAGCAGTAAAGTGGCAAAAACAACACAAAACACTGCATGTGCATCCTAGTGATGTTACTGTGACAGGTTTGCTCAATGGGGCGAGCTCCTCAGATGTTAGAACCTGATCGGAGAAGGCCAGTTGTAAGAGTGAGTTGCCGGGAGTTCCCTGGTGGCGTAGTGGCTGGGCTTCAGCACTGTCAACGCTGTGGCCTGGGTTCGTTTCCCAGCCAGGGAACTACCCACATACATTAAAAAAAAAAAAAAAGAGTGAGGTGCCCCGTGGTCGCTGCAGGTCCCAGACTGCCTGAGGCAGGACTTGAATAGCTGAACTTTTTTGTTCTTTTTTGTTTTTGCTCATGTCATCTCATCTCATTTATTTATTTTTATGTGGGTGGTTCCCTGACTGGGAATCGAACCCAGGCCGCAGCATTGACAGCGCCGAAGCCTAAGCCACTGACATCACCAGGGAACCATCTTATTTTTGATGATTGAAATCCTCAAGATGGTATAAATCTAGGTCCTGGAGAGTTACCATCACTTTCTAGGTACTTTTGTACAGTTGGCAGTCACGGATGTTTTATGTGACTCTGCTCAACTTTCTTTACTGAATTATATCCCATTACCTTTTTTTAAAGGTGAAACAGAGATAGTTCATTGAAAGAAAGTATACCCCGAAGCGGTAGGGGCAGCCTGAGCAAGCAGAGTGGCTTGAGGGCCTTGGGTGGCCGGGGGAAGCACACTCCTGAGGGGCAGGGGTGGCTCCAGCAGAAACATGGCTCCAGAGCCTCCACGCTGTTACTTGTGCACTCCGTCGCAGAAGTTCCCGTGGCATTTGGAGAAGCACACTGACGTCCTTAGCCTCAGTGGGCAGTTGTCTTCCATGTCTTTGGTGTCTATGAAGTGAATCACCTCACCAGCTTGCCCATCACACCCTTCCCCGCCTCCTGGCCGTGGCCGAGCTGGTTCGCGGTGTTTGGTCCTTCTGTGGCCCTTGGCAGACAGTTTGCCCAGGCAGCGGACATGCGGGTGGCTCGGAAATGAGCCCGCACTCACCTGTGGAGCTGGCTGAGACCGCCATTCCCGCCCCCCCTCCCGTGTTCATGGCTGGCATTTCAGGTGGCCTGTAGCACTGTCCCTATGGGGGAGGAGGAGGGGACAGGCGTCCTCCCAGACTGAGGTGTGCAGCCATAACAGAGTGTTCTCTTCCTTGCATCTAGCATCTAGCCCTGAGAGATGGAAACTAGCCCTGTGTGTACGTTTGGATTGGTCCTGATGCTGATAATGGTGGGAGCTTTGGGGTAATGCATGAAGTAATGTAATTGGATTAGAACTCTGGATGTGTTTTGAGCAGCTGTGATTACTGACAGAAACGTTGTGTGAACAAAATACTGTTATTAAAAACAAAACTGAGTGTCATTTATTGAGTGTTGAATATTATAATTGCCCAAGAGTACAGCACGATATACAAATCAAATAGATTGGAGTTTACATTCTAGATTTTTTTATTTCCTAACTCTGCATGTAAGCAAGTTAATAACCTCTCTCTGAATTGCGGTTTTTTTTAATTCTAAAACTGGTTCTAACTCAGGGTTGCTGGGGATTTGGGGACATGGGTGGATATGCTGAGCACAGGGTCTGTCACATAATAGACCCTCTTTAAATACTCATTTTTCTTCCAATTTGTAGTTGTGTGTAGAAGGGAGACCACTGCTGATCTCCTGTCTTCTCAGAACTTGGGGAAAACATGCTGTCTCATGGAAATTCAGGCTGTTTCGAACTTTTTTTCTTTTGCCAAAGATTAAAAATTCTTTATTAATGACATTTCAAAACATTTATAAGTGGAGAGAGTGGCATAACATGCTCTTCCTCTGCCTGTCACCCAGTTTTCACAGTTATCAACTCCAGTCCAATCACTTAGAACACTACACCCCTTCTTTTCCCTCGTACGCATCATGTAATTTCATCTGTGAAACTATAGATATTTTACTCAATCAACTAGTAAAGCTAAAAAAGGATTTAGAACAAAAAGCAGACTGAAGTTGTACTGTAAAGAAATGGCTCTCTTTTGATTAGTATCTTGTGTTCTTCCTGTGCCTGGATTAGCTCAGCAGATCTAGTAATTAATTTTCTTAGGACTGAAGTTTAGATGTTGTGAGACTTACGTGTGCAGTGGAGTGAAAACAGTGTGTGTTTCGAGAGACTTTCCTGAGTTACCTGAGAAGCTTGTTACTTATTCGTGTACGGCTGTGACAGGAGGCTCGTGGCCTTAGTGAGCCCTTGTTCCTACCGCTGCAGCGGTGAGTGTATTCCCTGCTTCCTCTGCCAGCTCATCTTGTGAATGAAGCTGTAATTCATGAATTCAGTGTTTGTTTGCTTATCTTCATACCTGCCTCCTTAGACTATAAACTATTACAAGGCTGGTCTGAAGTCTGTATTAGTTACCAGAAAGCCTAGAAAGATGTCACACTCAAGGAGGCTCTAGATAATTTAATGCATTATGATAATGGATATTTTCAGAGCAGCTGTGCATGACCAGGACATGTGTCTCATTTCCCCCATATTTCTGGTCTCACTGTGGAGTACGGTGAGACTCGTACACCTCAATGTGAGCTGAGACCCAGGTCTGCCGTTGACTTTAAGGCTGGGACAGATGACCGTGGGACCAGATCATGGCGCAGGCCAGAGGAGAACCAGTTTGCTGATCATCCATTGAGGATGTGCATTTTCTGTTAGGGATAAATGGTTCCTGAATGAAGAGAAAGTTAGCATAGCCGTTGTTTTAGGCCAGTCGTGCAAAGTCAAGAAAAACAGTGAGATGGCTCTAAGTTTTATTAGATCAGTGTTAACTTTAGACTAGAAGTTGGGGATCTTGAAATGTGTATTTATGGCTATTAAATGATGGTAGCATGCTACTTTAAGTCTCCTAGAGATTTTTCTATGGTTCATGTTTTCTTGGGAAGACGCTTAGTTAGGCAAAGCCTATGTTTTGTCCTTTGTCCGGTCTTTAAGAAAGTAAGTGCACAAAGCTGTGCTAGAATTATTGATCTCTCATTCTGCTTCCGTTGCTGGTGGCATTTTCATATCTTGGGGTTTCATAAACCTTCTTTATATTGGGGCTTCTCTGTTGTTAACAATATTTTTATTATTCTAGGTTTTTTTTTTTTTTTTTTTTTTTTGCTTTTTGGTATGTGGGCAGCTCCCTGACTGGGAATCGAACCCAGGCCGCAGCCTTAAGCCACTACACCATCAGGGAACTCCCTCTAGGTTTTTTAAAGGAATACTCATTAAGCCATCAAGTGAATCAGCTATTAAGCTAATTAGTTATTAATAGTTAATAAGCTAGTAGGACTTGCTTATCATTAAAAAATATATATAAATGTGTAATACATATTATAAATTAAAAGTCAAACTATGGACATTTGGAAACTTACAAGCTGTTTTGCTCCCTGTAGTGATAGAGCTTACATAGAAGATTCTGTGTTGTTTCATTCTGATGTTTCCCCTTCTCTTCCAGTGAGTTTTTAGCGGAAGAAAGTCAAGAGAAGTTTTGGAACTTTGTAGACTCCAGCCCCCATATTGGATCGTCAGATCATCATGGTAAAAATCAGAGAAAATGCTTCTTTGACTTTGGCGTCTGGGAAAATAAGAGGAAAAGCAGTCTCTTTCAGAGCATGTGTGGCAGGGCAGTTAATGGGAAGCGTTTTCATCTTAAGGGTTAGAGTTGTGGTGGTGGCTGGCTGAGCCAACCCAGACGAGTGAGTCACTGTGTGAGGCAGTAAGCAGGGCCCTTGGCTTTGTGTCCCCTTACTTTATTGTGTTGTTTTGTTTAGTTTTGGTTACAAGTGTTGGATGAATGTTTTTTGGAAGTCAAATTCATTTAAAATCATTTAGTATTAACTTAACCATCAGATTTGATTCACTCTTTTTACTATACTTGATCTTAGCCAAAAGGCCAAGAAGCGATTGATTCAGTGTTTTAATGAATTAAATACATAACTGATCTATTACCTGTTAAGTTTGTTTCCGTTCAGTGCCATCCAAAAATGTTTTCCATTATGCCTGCCAGCCACCCAAATTAATTACAGTGTAAATTCTGTCATTTGTATACAGTTTATGATGTCTTTCATAAATGTTTCCGATTCACTATAAGCTCTGTAGAGTATGAATATTCATTGTCAGAGATGCTGACACATGAGCACCTACAACCTTGATGTTACATTGACAGGCGTATTGAAGAGGAGGGGGATGTGTGAAAATTCTGTGACTGCTGTTAACACTGAACTGAATTGATTTCTGACTTCATTTTTATTAAAATAGTACATGTTTAAAAATTTAAATGTGAATTTTTTTTTTTTTTTTTTTTTTTTGCAATATAAGTACATACATGCTTTGAACCACCATTTGTAAGGTTTAGTTTTATTATGTAATTCAGGGTCAACTAGCATTTTTTCAGTTATCAAAAATGTTACTTTACTTTTAGTTTACGGTGTCATAAAACAAATATATTAAAGTTGGTTTTATAATGAATTTGAACTCACATTTAAAACGAGATTTCTTCAATATAAATAATAATGTGTTCTGGGTTGGAATTAGGGGAATATGGATTCTTGGAAATGATCATAAAAGTGTTAGGCACTGGGATACAAAGATAATTGTCATAGCTTCTGCCTGGGGGTGGGGGACTCAAAGACTGGGTAGGGGTAGATAGTGAATGAATAATTTAATGAATGGTGTGATGAGTGAAAGGTGAGCAAGGGAGAGATGCATGTGGTCCATGAAGTGTGGGGCATGGGCTGGGGGTGCCTCCCTGGAGTGGGTACCTGACCATGGAAGTCTTCCTTGGGAGGGAGGTAGGAGTTAGTCATCCGGGTGAGTGGGGAAACAGCAACCTGGTGGGAGGGCAGAACTGGTGCAGGAGGATGAGGGGAAGTGCAAGGGCAGCGTGTACTCCAGGGAATTCGTGCGTGGGACAGCAGCGGGGAGAGTGCAGTGGCACCATTTCACAGTGCCTTTGTGACATGCAACTTTATCCTTTATGTGCGGTATTGTTTGGATATCTCTAGTCATATATGGTCATTTGGTTACTGTTCTTCCTTGGCAGGTACTGATTACTCGTATTATCACGCAGTATTGGAAGCTGCGTTCCAGTTTCTGTCACCTCTGCAGCAGAACTTGCTGAAGTTTTGTCTGTCTCTTCGTTCCTACTCAGCTACCATCCAGGCCTTCCAGCAGGTGCGTCAGTGCTTACATGTAGCGTGCTTTTTAGGGGTGTGTAACGTGATTGGCTCTATTGTGTTACAAAACTGTAGCTTTTCTGCCTGAAATTATCTAGGAATTATGATTTGTTTGTAAATAACAAGCACAGTTGATGTGAACTCTTCAAACCATGGATTATAAAAAATATACTTTGCACTTATTTTCACCTAAGAAATTAAAAAAAGGGATATGCACGCAAAACAGAGATGACCAGGCTTCATTATTAGGACAGCCTGGGAGGTGTGGCCTTGTTAGACCATCACCCCTGAATTTGATCGCAGTGTACAGATCTCAGAGCGGCTCACAGGGTGCACAGGGGCACAGTCGGGTGACTCTGGAAGGCAGGCGACTTTGGAGGAAGATGGTTTGATTTCCTCAACAAAGAAGCTACAAGGAAAAGAGCGAAGAGGGAGGGAGAGCCTGCGGAGGGACTGACCGTGTGTCCACCTGATGCAGTTGGAGGGGTTTTTGGGTTGGAGGTGAACAAGCTCCTGTTGTACAAAAAGAAACAAAAGCGAGAGAAACAGAGATGTGTGTACGTTGATTGTGTATTTGGTATAAAAGAAATGTTAATTTTAAAACCATTTTTCAGTGATAAAGCAGGTATAGAAAACCACTCACAGAAAAACAATGTATTAACGGTGTAATGAGTTCCCATACAGTGAACACGTGTGCTCCTCACCTGGGTCGAGAACTAGAATTTGGCGAGCCACCCTGTGGCCCTCGTGCGCTCTGTCCCCATCGCAGCTGGTGTCTGCCCTCCGCGAGGAGCCCTCTGGATTTCTGTTGGAATCCCTTGCTGTGTTCATCATTTCGTTGCCCACGAGAATACCGCTGCACAGTAGTTCAGTCTTGCCAGTTTAAAAATTTTTGATAATTTTGTGTGTGTGTGTGTGTGTGTGTGGAGGGGGGTGGTCTCTTAATTTGCAGGTTCTTATTCAGCTCCTTCTTTTCCGTCGGGTAACTTGGACTGTCTGCCCCATGCATTCTCCCACAGCTTGCCTTTGGTGATCGTGGACATGATGCAGTTCAGCTCACTCCTCTGTGTTCCATGCCCAGGGGCTCCTCAGGGCTGTCTGCTCCCTTGGGCAGGTCTGTGGGACGTTTTCTTCGTCCATGGGAGGCACCTGCTGTCTGATTTCTTCTCCTTTTGATTTCACAGCGTGACTGCTCTGTGCTTAGCCGCTTAATTCTTGGGGATTGTCAGGTGGTGACTGATTCTGTTGTTCCTTTTCCGTTTGTTGTGGAATGTGGGTATGAAGAGGCACACGTCCTCCTCAGCAGGTACTGTTGCTGGTCCCGCTCACATAGGGGAGGCAGACACATGTTCGATTCTTCCCTCTTATACCAGCTTTCGGAATGAGTTTGATTCACTGGCATCCTTTGTTTTCTTTGGTTTTGTTTTCTTTTTAATGGTTTACGTTTTTTTTTTCAACTTTGTTTTTATTGTGCTAAAATATACAGAAATAGAATGTATGTGTCCACTCCCCTTTAAGTGTACAGGTCAGTGGTACCAGTGCATTCATGCTGCTGTGCAGTCACCACCACTGTCCATCTCCAGAAGGCCTTTCGTCTTGCAGAACTGTAACTTCACACCTACCCTCAGTAACCCCCATCTCCTCTGCTCGGCCCCCGACCCCGGCAGCCACCACCCTACGTGCTGTCCCTGTGAATGCACCCATTCTGCATTCCCCGTGTCGGGGTTCATGCAGTGCTCACCCTTTTATGTCTGGCTTATTCCACAGCAGCGTGATGTTGTTAAGGTTCATCCATGTTGTAGCCTGTATCCGAATTTCATTTTGTGTTATGGCCGAACAGCGGTCCATTGGAGGCACATAGTGCATTCATTTTGTGTCCACCGTCTGTCCATGGGCATTTGGGCCGTTGGCACCTGCTGGCCACTGGGATTAGTGCTGATGTGGGACACGGGTGTGAGTGGTTGAATCCCTGTTTTCCGGCTCTTTCTGGGGTGTACCTCGGGGTGTAGTTCACAGGTTGCATGGTAGCTCCATGGTGAACAGTTTGAGGCCCTGCCGCACCCTTTTCACAGCACCTGCTCCAGCAGTGCGCCAGGACCCCACTCTCTCCACATTCTTTTGTCATTTGTTACTGGAGTTCTGCTTTGGGGATGATAATGACACTTTCGCATGGGTGATGTCGGGAGGAACTAGAGGAAATGATGCGAGGAGAGCAGTGACATGTAAGGCTCCTACTTCCTGCCACATAGTGGGTATTTGGTAGATGCTTTTACTGATGTCGTCGTATTGTCATTTTATTACCTACTTAGAACGTTTGTAAATATCTTGTCTTTGGTCAGGAATTATTTTTGAAAAGTCTTGTGTTTTAAATGACAGATAGCAGCTGATGAACCTCCACCAGAAGGCTGTAACTCGTTTTTCTCAGTGCACGGAGAGAAGACTTGTGACGTGGAGACCCTTGAGACCCTCGTACTGACAGCGCCTGAAAGGTAGCTTGTGCGTTGCTTTTTGTGAGTGTCATGAGCTCACTGTACTTTCTCCTGTGTCAGGGCCCCCTTCTGAGTTTTAAATGGGTTTTGTTGTCTATAGGTATCGTGCTCTACAGTATGGGTTCTGGAACCAGTCTGACCAGATTTGAATTCCAGCTCCACATTACTTAAAATGTTCTGTGAACCTAGGCAAATTACTTAACCTTTATTTTCTCATCTCAATGTAGTATGGAGATAGTAAGAGTACTTAATATTACTGTTATTACTTAGCAGTGACTGTATCTTATGGATTATGTAGACTTTGTGATCAGCTTAGTAAAGAAAACTCTGTGTATAAAGCCGATGCCTGAAGTAATTAATGTTGGTGATAACAATCTGTCAGGATATTATTAGCTTCAGACAATGTAGACTATTTAAAAGATAATTGCAAGCTTAATTTAAATATTAAATTTGGTACTTAAAGGCCTTTAAAGGTTTGCTGAGAGGTCAGTTTCCTTCAGTGGACTGATATCATGGTGCCTCTTGCTGTCCGGTTGGGCAGGGTCCTTGCACCTCCTTCTCTAGGGCCTTATGAATGGAATGACAGTGACCTCCCCGGTGGTGTTGCTCTGCGCTGTTGGAGTGTTATACGGCGGGCCGTGTGTCTTTAATGAGCCCATCTGCCCAGCGCTTGTCCTCAACCACCAAGTGGCGTGCGTGCTGCTTTCTCAGGGTGACAACCGGAGCATTCATTGTGTGCTCTGGCCACCTTGGTCCAGGGGGCTGCATGGTAAAGTCGTGCTCCTTTGGGGAAAACAAAATGGGTTCATTTTAAAATTCTGTAATTTTCTACAACAGTGATGCAAAAACTTAGTAAAGAATGATTGGGTATCCTCTTCTGAGAGGTGGTAACTACTGTTAATGGTTTGGTGTGCACCCTTTTAGCCTTTTCTGTGGCTGTAAATTTGTACAGTGGGTAGGTTTGCTTTTACAAAAGTATCTTCCTTTCAGTACGTGGAGGCGTACCTCATTAGGAGGGAATTTTGGTCTTAAAGTCTGTGCATTAATATCTATTAATATCTCGATGACATTCTTAGGGAATTTTGGGGGGGTTAAGTTTTAAAATTTATGAGGAAAATGTAAATGTTAACTCTGTTACTAGGAAGATTGTAGTACTGAAGGTGATGAAGGAAGGAGATGCTCTAATTGGCAAGTCATGTGCTTAAAGTGCTCTGCTTTTTTGCATTATTTATAGCTAACGTTTTCAGATCAGAGGATGATTCTGTTTGTACGGTACAATAGTTTATTGAAGTGTTAGTTCTATGAGACCTGGATATGGATCCTTTTTCTGGCTTTTCTCCCCTTCTCTAGGAATTGGTTGACAGTTATTAATCAGAGTCTGTATTTTATTGTTAGTATTTATGTAATGTACATTTATTATTAATTTTTTATGATGAACCAAATAAGGCTCATACTTGACAGCATTCTTATTAGCTGAAAACTTTAAGGCTTTGGAACTTTTTATTTTAAGATGCTTATAACCCTTGCTTAAATAATCATTGCTGGGAGTTCCCTGATGGTGTAGTGGCTTAAGGCTTCAGTGTTGGCGCTGTCAGCACCGCGGCTTAGGTTCGATTCCCAGTCAGGGAGCTACCCACCTACCAAAAAGCAAAATAAATAAATAAATAAAAATAAATAAGCAAACTGGTGCTTTAAAAAATAATCATTGCTGTAGCCGTATTTAGGTTAAAACCATTTTTAAGTACAGTTTTAAGCTTTTAATCTGTTTTCAGACCCAAGCCTGTCCTGTTCAAAGGCGATCACAGACACCCCTCTTCGAATCCGGGGAGTCCGGTGGTGATTCTCTATGCTGAGCTCGGCTCTGAGGCGTTCTATCATCTCCACCGCCAGCTTGTGTCAAAAAGCAGCGCAGGTGACATCAACTACATCTTCAGACATTACGTGTCTGTAAGTGTTGACTTACTTTATAGCTGTTTTAAATAGTGATTTGCCCAGCGTAAACTTACCACACAAGCTAGTGCTCTCCCCCTTGGTGAGATTATTTGAGCTGCTTTTTTGAGACGTGTGGTGCTGTCACTACATCTGCTTTTGCATGTCAGAGGTGCTCTGCCTGCCTTTCTGAGGAAATGGAAAACAATTATGTGCAAAAGCAGCTCAATGAAGTTAATGTTCTATTCAGAAACCCACCAGGTAGGTTCTGTTTAATTTGTCCTAATTCGATGTGGTCATTACACTGCTGAACTGGTTCTTGAATTCAGTTCCTTTCCAGACCTTTTTTTTCCTGTTTGAAATCTTTTCATTAGATGGAAAAGGAAGGAGCAGTTGAAAATTAAGCTTTTAAAACTTTGTGTGACGTTTAGCATTTAAAGTATTTCTGTGTGAACATCGTTAGCCCTAAAGTTTCTGCATCCTAGTAAGTTCAGAAGTTACTGGATGCCAGGTCCATGCAAGTAAAATCAAAGTTGACATGAAAATGTGTGTGAGCAGAAACAGGTTTGTTAATGTCTGATTTTTCGCGCCTGCTCCCCTCCCTGTGCCCCCGGCTCTGTGGCTGGCATTAATGATTCAAGTGTCAGAGGGGCTATCCTCACGCAGGGTGGTGGTAAGCCTGTGGCATCTGGGCGGCCCACACCTGGCTGAGGACATTTGAATTCAATAAAAAACACATATGTACATGTTAGCACCCATGCTCCCCACACAGCTCACCAGAGTTCAGCCCTGTTGTGTAGGTCTGGGTTCTTTTCTTTTTCTCCATTTTCTCACATGGCTTGCTTACCTGTGCTCTTTCAGCAGTCCCTTCACCTGGCTTTGCTCCTGCCTTGTTCTCATACCTGTGGCAGGATGCAGAGTCTGCGGGGGGCTAAGACTCCATGGAAGTGCAGGCACTTGGAGTGTGTTGTCCTGGGTGATGGCTGCACGGCTCCGTGCAGCACTGGAGAGCTCGGTGGCGATAGCGGGATTCCCCCTCTGATTGCAGAGTCCCAGGAAGGAGCCTGTGCATCTCTCCGGCTACGGTGTGGAGCTGGCCATTAAGAGCACTGAGTACAAGGCCAAGGATGATACTCAGGTGAAAGGTGAATTTGTAAATTAGACCGATGTGTTTTCTTTCCTTTAAACATGAATCAAAGGGGACCTTGTTTCTTTAATGAAAAAGGATAGATTTAGGAATATGGTGACCCTTGTTTGGGTCCTATTAATAGTTCTTATATGTCCGAGTTGCGTGACATTAAACAGGTTCTCTGTGTTTTCCTTTTTCCTCTGTAAAGCACAGATGATGATATATGCCTCTTAAAAGTATTTGTGAGGAGAAAAGTAAAGGATATAGGTAAAGACATTAGTGTAGTTTTTTTACGCAAAAATGTCCAATATGCAGAGCTATTTTTACTGATTATTCTTGGTTCAGAAATAGCCCTTAATTTGTGGCCCAATGTGAAATCTTAAACTCTCGTATAATTAACAAATGCTTTAATTTTTTTATTGTTTTCTGCTCTTACAACAGTTTACTATGGATACTTGTCATACTTTAGGGTTTGGAATTCATTATTTAAGCCACAGGTTTTATGTACTGACTCCTTAATTTCTTTTGAGATCATTTTAAAGATAAAAGATTGGCTTGCGGGAGTTCCCTGATGGTGTAGTGGCTTGGGGCTTCGGTGCGGGCGCTTTCAGCACTGCGGCCTGGGTTCGATTCCCGGCCGGGGAGCTACCCACATACCAAAAAAAAAAAAAAAAAAAAAGATTGACTTGGGAACATGGAAGATAGCCTCGTAAATCATCAGTCTGTTCTCAGTAATTCTCTTAGGATTGAGTTGCCTGGTTACTGATTTTCATACTGAAAAATCCATTGTTCATAATTTTAAAGGTATTAATTTTGAAATTTTTAACATGTAATTTTCCAAAGTTTAAAGGAAAAATGCATCCTTACTTTATTGAAGAACATAGGATATGTTAAAAACACATTTATTCTGTTACACTGCCAAATGTTAATTGAAGTATTCAGCATTTTAAAGGGTATCACAATTTTAGGTGTTTCTAATTTTTTTTTTACATTCTGACTCAGGAGGTTAATAGTATTTTTATTTGTAATCTGAGTGATTAGACATATATTTGTTGTGCTTTTATAGGAACTGAAGTAAACACCACAGTAATTGGTGAAAATGACCCTATTGATGAAGTTCAAGGCTTCCTCTTTGGAAAATTAAGGTCTGTGTATTCTTTTGGGAAATGGTCTTACTCTCTGAAATCTCCAGGCTCCAGAGCCCTGAGTTCTGCTTTATCTGGAAATCTTAATTAGCACATCTACTGTGTGCTTTATTTTAAAGGAAGTTATTGTGTAGAAATAGTGCATATGGCTCAGTGTCACCTCACCGTGACATGGCTGAGGGCAGTGACATAACCGGATGGGCAGTTTAGCAGAGGTGACAGTTCGTGTTCAGTTTCTGTGCACGTGCGTGTTCACCCTGTGCCTGTCTTCGTGTTTAATGTCAGTTTGGCCTCATTAGAACATGACCAGCTTCCATGTTTTTGTTGACCCCAGGCTTCTAGAACCCCATTAAATATTCATGTTTTCTTCTATTTGCCTTCTTGGATAGCATGATGACCTCATGTATTTACAACACAAGGTAACATGTAGAACATTGAAGACCTTTCCTTTTTGGACATTCAGAATAGTTAATGTAGCTAACGTAATGGGACCATAATTTTGGTATTTTTAATCATGAAGAAGAGTTTGTAGTAACTGATTGGAAGGTGAAGGATGTGAGTAAATATTTTACTCTCTGCAGGTTGTGTTTTAAGAAATTTTGAGTTTCTGTCATTTAAGAGAACAAAATGACTCTACCAGCCATCTGTCTGATCTAAATGATCTGTGCTTGCTTCCGATAGCTTCTGCTGGACTAGCTTTAAATAGGACACACTGTATTTCAAGATAAAACTAAACAAACCCCAACAATCTTGGTTAGATATAATCTTGAATGATATTCATGTGACCGAAAGATGTGTGAGTCTGTTGCTAAAAGAAATTCACTGTGGGATTGGTGGCCGTATACAGGGGCTATTCAGAAAATATCCAGCTACAAACACCTCTACTTTTTGTATTAAACTGCTGGATACTTTCCGGACAGCCCTGGTATATCCCATTTTATTTTGAGCAATTACAAAGATACAGAAACGTGTAGAGAATAAATAATATGTCCACGTACTCATACCCAGAATCGATTGCTGCCATCAGACTTGCTTTTCTGTTCCAAAGAACTATTTATGAAGTACCCCACCCGCAACCCACGCCTTCTTTTTCTTACGAAAAGGAAGCAAGAGGGAAAGGAAGACATAAGGTGAGTGAGGCACCGCAGGTGGAGTCCAATTCTCCTGTGTCCCCTGCTTCCTGGTCCATCCCCTCCCTTCTTGCAACACAAAAGAGAGTCCCTGTTGCAGTGATTCATTATTTACTCTGTAAGTCTTACGGTTTTTAAAGTACATTCTGCATTTCTGTATTAACTGACTTTTAAAGAAACTACTTTAATTTTTTTCCTGTATTGTAGGAATTTTCCTAATACTAAGAGGGGAAAATCACGAAGATAAAATTGGAGCTAACTTCTCAGTGTGCTTTGAGAAAGACGGACACATGGAAAGGACTGACTCTCTCTTTTCTTTCAGAGATCGGCACCCAGACATGAAGGAACAGTTGAAGGAGCTTAGAAAGCATCTCGTGGAGAGCACCAATGAAATGGCACCTTTAAAAGTGTGGCAGTTGCAAGGTAATAAAAATAAAACGTAGAGGAGTCACTGGCCTACTTTCTGAGTAAATTCTGTGGTATTAAAATCATGTAGCATTTAGTAATTGTATTTATTCACGTGTTTCTGAGGGTACCACAGATTTCAAAGGCAGAGTGATTACTAGGAACATACTTGTCTCGGTCTTTGTGTGTCTGTCTGTATACATTTATTAGACAGTGTATCTACAGAGTGGTGGAGGCCTGTCGGTGCGGCAGAACGTATGTGGGCTTTTCTGATCCAAAGAGCTAGTTACCAGGTTTATTTCCAGCATAATTTATAATACGAAAGCCTTTTGCTATACTTGTGATTTGTTGTAAATTCAGAAGAAGGAAAAGGCTTTGGGATGGACTTACCCTGTGTTAACTATTTTAGTATATGCCCTAGTGGTTTGTGCAGGTAGATCAAGACTCTGTTAAAGTAAATACTGTACAGACCTATGAAGAAAATAAAACCTGGAGTTAAACCACGGGCAGTCCCTGAAATGATTGCCTTCTAAGGCCTTCTCAGTTACCACGAAAACAGTGAGAAATAAGTGTGTCTTTTTCCTGTTTCTCATCGCACTGGTTCAGTACCTTTTACGTTGCATTTGACTCTGCAGATCTGAGCTTCCAGACTGCTGCTCGGATCCTGGCTGCCCCCACGGAATTAGCGTTGGTGGTGATGAAGGACCTAAGTCAGAATTTTCCAACGAAAGCCAGGTAGTACGGAACAGTAGGCTTTGAGGCATTTTCCCCATGAACGTACATCTGAACAAAACAAAATATGAAAATGCTTAGAAAAGGCAAGCTCTTGTACCCACAGCACCACGCTCTTAATGACGCTGACTTTCTGGAAGGTGCAGGACTGTGCTGTGTGGTGGAAGACACCATCTTGGTTGTGCTCCTGGCACTGCACATCCTGGTCACGTGCCTTTCGTAAATCAGCCCCTCACTCAGCAGTAAGGTGAAAAGCCGGGTCTCATGTGGATGACACGGTCTGTCTTACTTCAGAGTTTCATGTGTCACCTTACTTAACCTCTGTGAAGAAAATGTGTCACAGAAGCTGACCTGTCCATCATGGCAGAATAAGATTTTAGTGCATGTGCTGCCGAAGCCAGCAGCAGAATGAGACTTGAATGCAGTGTTTCTGATAGAGCTTTCAGTTGTATCATGACCATCTGCATCTCATACATGCAAGGCAAAACTGTTTGAAAAGCCAGGTTTTTAGAAACTAATAACTGAGTGTCAAGTCTTGAGTCACTGAATAAGGTGTTTGGGCTTCTGATATGAGATGTTGTTAAAAGAATTTGTTTATTTGCTTAGTCTTGAATGTATTTCTTGGGCAGGACTTAATACACCATATAGTACACTGTCCTTGGGTTCAGTATGTGGTGGGAGGTGGACAGGTGGGACCCTGCCTCCACTGTAAGTGCTCGAATAGAAGCAGCAGTCTGCAGCCTGAATTTATTTAACCTCGCTTTCCTCCTGGGAACTGTAGAGGTCGTGTACAGGAGTAGAGTTGCATGTATTTAACTAAGATCTTGGCAGTAACTGCATGTGCACGCAAGTGCTGCCATCACTGCTCCTTTCCCTTGGTATTGTGTCTTATGGTAATGAAAAATGCACACACACATCTGCGAGGAGAAACATACCAGTTGGAAAGGTGTAAGGTGTTTTTCCATTTAGATTTTTTATAGTTTATTAAGCAATTTGCTGTTTCGTACTTAACATAAGGAAATTGGAGACCTTTATGTTATGTGTTAACCTGAGCGCCGGTGATGTGTTTGTTTCTGTAGAGCAATCACGAGAACGGCTGTGCCCTCAGGACTTAGGACGGAAGTGGAGGAGAATCAGAAGGTATCAGCCCGCAGGAAGCAGTGGCCTTTCTGTTCTGTGCTCTGTCTTTTAGGACAGGGAATCTGAGTCACGTCAGTGATATTCAGTCTCCTTTGATCAAAGATGGTGGTATTTTGATTTATTTCTGTAACCTTTTTGATTTTTTTAAGTTTTTAATCAAATTCGAATATGACTACAATTCAGAGCACCAAAGGGTGCCCCCAGCTTATTTAGAAGAACAGCCCCCCAACGCGTCGCACTCCCTGTCATGTCCCCCCTCCAGAAGCATCTCGTTTCAGCTCTTAGCTGATTCTTTTGATATTTATTGCCACACTCTGGCAGGCTTCAACAGGTCCCGTATTTCTAAGTTTCAGACTGCATGGATTGGCCTCCTGTGACAAGGACAAGGCCCAGCTGCCTTTCTCTGCCCCTCCCCCCATGTCTCCCACAACTCCATCCTGGCGTTTTCCCCATCTCTTCACTCTCCCTGTATTTTTATGTCATGATTTTATCAATTTTTGGTTTGCTTCGCTGTGGACTGGTTCTTTATTGCATCCGGTGTGTAGCACTTGTCCTGGGGACCTTCCTTTAACCTCTTCGGTTGGATCTCCTATTTCTTGGACTCCAGGTCTCTGTGTTTGGTTTACTCACTTATTTGGGTGTAGCAAATCATTCTTCATGAGAAAGGTGCATGCAAGGTCTGCTTCAGACTCTGAGAAAGCAGTTCCCCACTTCCGTTTTAGTTGATGGCTTGGCCGGGTATGGGACTTTAGATTGGAAGCTGTTTAGAAGTTTGAGGGCACTGCACCTGGTCATTTTGGCTTCCCTTCTAGCTCATGAGAAGTCTGAAGTCTTTGGGTGAGATCGGGTTTTTCGTTCTGGAATCATCTAGGATCTTTTCTTTGACCCTGATAATCTGAAGTTTCACAATTACATGCCATTTTATACAGTCTCTGTACTGATGTGCGGTTGGTAGGCCCTTTAAATCTGGAAAACCTTTTTCTGTAGTTTGGGGAAATTTTCTTCAATTATTTATTTGCATTTCTTCCATCTGGTTTCTCTTTTCCATTTTCCTACAACTCTGTTTATTTTTAAGATTTTCTACCTTAATGACTAGCATGGCCTAATTTTTAGAAATCTTTCTTATTTTCCAATTCTTTTGTCTTTTATTTTTAAACTTTCTGGGAGGGATTTTCTACCCCTTTGTTGAGATTTTTCCTGTAGTTCTGAAATTTTTAATTTCCTAGGGGTGTTTTTGTTCTTGGATCCTCTTTTTACAGTGTTCCCATGTTCCCGAAGGGTTTGGCGGCGCAGGTGTACATTCTCTCCTCTCTGCAGAGGCTGTTTCCTCTTCATTTGCCTTTCTTTTGTCCTCGTTTCTCGTCTTCAGCGTTAGAGGCTTTCCAGGCTGTATGGTGACATGTGGCTGGTGGCTCACACTGAAGAAGAGGCAGTGAGAAGCTGGATGGAGGCCCTAATGATGAGGCTTTTTGACTGCAAGCTCTCCTGCAGTGACTTGTCTCCTGGGAATACCAGTGACAGTATACCTTTGAGTCTTCCCCCGAGCTGTTCAGTCCCAGAATAGGGTCTTCTAGGCGTCTGGCTGCAAGGAAGTGCTCAGTGACTTCTACTTAGCCCCTGTTTTCAGGTGGGGTCCCCACCCGCAGTTGTGCTTCACTTCCTGTGGTTCCCAGATTCTGTCCCTTTTTCCAGGGAGGAGCCTCCAGTCCTTTGGAGTCGAGGCATTTGAGACAGCAGTCACCTGCTGTGTGAAATCGAGGGAGTTTGGGGCTCTTACCTGAAGGTTCTGTCTCAGAAGTCATCTGTTCATGAACCCCTCACACCTTAGACTTGTGCTCTCTGTGCTGCCAGTTCCCGGGGTTCTGGGGCTTTTCCCACTGGCCCTGGCATCCGGCTCTCAGGATTGCTACCAGTGCTGTGCACGTGTCTCCTCCTCAGCAGAACAGTCTCCCTTCTTTTCTGGTCCCTTTGTCCTTGCGGAGTTACAGCTTTAGGAGAGTCCCTTTAAAAAAACCCTGGGGAGTTCCCTGATGGTGTGGTGGCTTAAGGCTTCGGCGTTGGTGCTGTCAGCGCTGCAGCCTCGGTTCGATTCCTAGTCAGGGAGCTACCCACATATCAAAGAGCAAAAAAACAAACAAACAAACAAAAATTAAAAAACCCTGACATCGCAAGAGAGTTTTGAAAGGGAAATAAAAGCTTGTGTTCATTCTGTCTCTACCTCAGATTTTCTTAATCTTTACAGATGATAGTTATTTAAATAGACCCAAGGAATAAGTAAACCAAATACATCTCAGATATTTGCTAAATTGAAGAAACCTGTGATAGTTTTTATTTAGTTAATTTTTAATTTCCTGGATAACTGTATTAAGTATTACCCTAATTTCAGAGCTCACCCCCACCATGGAAGGTAACATTAAATTACGTAGGCTATGTATATTGGTACTTCCCCAGTTCTTCATTTTTTTGAATAAAATATTTTATTAAAGTGTAAAATAAAAAAAATATAAAACAAATATGAAAACAAAACAATTTAGGTATGATGGATTTTCAGAACGCAAACCAAGGTATGGTCCCGGCATGCACATACAGCAATAGATCCGACCTGTTTACCAGCTCGGACTCCGTCTTCCCTAGCAGGTGGGGGGCAGTGGATGAGGGGAGGGGTTCTCATTCGTGTGAACGCGCCCTCTGTGGACCCTTTGTCGTGCTTGCTGTCTAGTGCTGGCAGGCCTGTCCCCTCACGGCTCCGTCGTGGTTTTCCCACGCAATGTGGGTTCTTAAAGTTGATTCTTAGTCCACTGACACCTGGGAAACGAAAGGAGCTCAGCGGTCCTGTCCCTCTTCCCCCAGCCTGGCGAGTGCTGGGGTGGCTGCCCTCAGGGAGCAGCAGTTGGAACCCCACTACCCCGAGACCAGGTCCTGAGAGCTGGGGTGCACGTGGGCACTGTCCTCAGCACCACGGCTCACAGCTGCTTCTTGCTGTTCTTTAGTCTGAAGGTGTAAGGGTGGTGTGCGGTTTGAAACCCTTTTAAGTCAGGTCCCTGGACTTGAACAGCCTCACCAAGCTGGTTCTCATGGCCGTCAACTGTGGTCAGCATCACAGGCAGGGACGGGTAACAAGCCCTCTGAGGAGCTGGGTGTGACCCTCACCCCCCGCGTTGCAGGGAACGGTTGTGTCAGTGACTGTTGGAGGGAGGAGGGAGGGTGGGGAGGTAGAGGCCGCCTGGACCAGCAGGTTCATTGCAGGCTGGGGTGCTGAGGGGCCTGTGGGGGAGCTTCACCCCGCGTTGGAGCCTCCTACGGTCCACAGAGGGTGCCAGCCTTTGTACGTACAGGTAGTCTGCAAAATGGGAATTTTCTGCAACATGCTCTTCCTGCTCATTAATAATGTTTTTAATATTTCAGTATTTCAAGGGGACTTTAGGGTTGCAGCCTGGAGATTCAGCGCTATTCATCAATGGACTTCATATTGATTTAGATACGCAGGACATATTCAGGTATGGATAATAGTTACATTCTCTGAAACGGGGGTATCACGCGCAGCTCCTTGGGGCGCGTCCAGGGTGTTGTCCTTGATGTGCATGCTGGGAAGTCTGAGAGCCCAGTGAGCGCATCCAGGCAGGCCGGCCCCTGTTCTCCTGAGGGGTGGGGGCGGGGGACGTTGCCATCTTTTATCAAAATGCACATTAAGGCCCAGGTGTCTTGTGACCATGCCGTTTTTTTGTTTTGTTTTGTTTTGTTTTGTTTTGGTTTTGTTTTTTGTTTTTTGACCATGCCGTTTTGCTTTGGTAACGTGATATAGGACTTAGTGCTGTAAATTTTCCTCATGAGTTTTCAGAGGGAAGTGGTGGGCAGTCAGGTAGAATTCACATTTTATCCTGAGAACTAAAATGGGCAGAGTTGACACTGTGGCTTCCTCATAGTGAAAACAGACGCTATTGCTGATGCTTCCAAAGACGCAGTCTCCATGGTGAGATGATTTTAGCTCTGCTTCACAGAGCTGGTGAAGAATTAGTGAAGACAGTTTAAAAGGTTATCTGTGCGTGTTTCTGTATTTCATTAGAGAAATAGATCTCTCTAACTTTTCAGAGCATCACACACTGAGTGCTTATGCATTGTAGAGTTCTAAGTGATTCAGAGATGCAGTTACTAAAAAGGGAAGTCCTCCTCCTGCCTCTCACCTCTTCCCCTCCCCCAGCAGCCCTGTCTGTGGTGTGTGACTCCACCTGGCCTTTCCCTGTGGTCATGTGTGTGCGCCTGTGTGCATGGATACTGATGTTGAGGCACAGATTACACATAGAGTCAGGTATTTCTTTTTGGTAGGTATTTTTTAGTGAACTTTTGAGACAATGGTAGATTCATGTGCAGTTGTAAGGAAGAACACAGGTTACTGTAGTGTTTTTAAAACCTTCCAGTGTAAAATCCAGGTTTAGGGTTATTCCGTGCTCAGATTCTGTGTTTGTGTTTGGAGGTCACGTCTGCACACAGTGCGCTGCCACATGCACACGTGAGCAGAAGCACGCTCTCCCTGCCTTGCTGCGTGCCCCCGACAAAACAGAGCAGGGGACGAGCCCCACTTCCCGATTTCTCAGCCCTCTCGGTGGGGCATTTTCCTCGTGACGAGGTTTTAAAAGCTTTCTCAACCTTTTCTTTCCAGTCTATTTGATGTGTTGCGGAATGAAGCTCGGGTCATGGAGGGTCTGCACAGGCTGGGAATAGAAGGCCTTTCTCTGCACAGCATTTTGAAACTGAACATCCAGCCGTCCGAGGCCGACTACGCCGTGGACATCAGGAGTCCTACCATTTCCGTAGGTGCTCCCGTAGCGCACAGGTGTTCGGTTAGGCTTTCCTCACTCGTTCGTGAGAGGCAAGTTGCCCCGGCCTCCTCTTTGGCTGCCATGGGAGACTTACCACAGCTGCGTCCATGGGGCTGCGTGTGTAATGAAGTGGGCTCTTTCTGCTCCAGAGCTGAATAATATGTGTAAGATGGTTAAGGCAGTGACGGTCCGCTTTTGTACCCCTGAGATTCAGCCGCGCATCTCAGGAGAGAGTGTTTATTTGTATTTTCTCAGTTGTATGCAAGTCTTGTGCGATTTTGCTTAAAAAATATCGATTTTTAGGCAGTAACCTTCAGAAGGAGTTGGAAGGTTTATGTGTGAAGGATTTGTATGGATTCATGTCTGCTGTCTGGCATCTGGGCCCTTTGTCTTCCAGTCTGTAAAAGGGAAAGGGGGGTGGTGGGGATGAACGTCGTGGACAGAGTGACATCAGCATTCGGCGTGTCTGCACCCCCTGGGCTCTCTGGTCCTTTTTTGTTGGTGTCTGTACTACATTTATTTTAGGGAAATGATTTTTGAAAGAAAATGTTTTTCGTTACAAAGAGTAAAGAAACGTAATTAACAACCATGTGACCCATCACCATACTTACCAGATGTCAACATTTAGTTACTTTGTGTCAGATGTATTGTTTTCTCTGAAGAAAATGTGTTTCAGTCAAAGCCTTTTCCTGTTTCTTCCCAGTACCACCCTTCCTCCCATGGGTCGTCCCTCCTCAGGGGTCGGAGTGCATCCCTCCTGTCATCATTTTATTATCTATTGTGTGTTTTAAAATTTTGGAAAATGCCCTATCAGACTCCTTAGTCAGTTTCTTTTATTATTCAGCAATGCTTTCAAGAAATAGGTTGACACATATAGATCTAGTTTTACCATACCGTGTTTCATATTTTACTGTTCTTAAATATTTTATACATTCATAGCTTAAAATTTAAGACATACAAAGAGTTTATATTGAAGTCTTGCCATCCAGCTATCCTGTTTTTCTCCCCAGAAGCAGGTATCACCAATTTCTGTGTCTCTTTAAGAGATGCTCTGTGTTTCCAGGGTAAGGCAGTGTCCACACATGGCCTCCCTGCCCTCTCTGCGTGTGTGGCGCATGCCGTCTGTTTACCCATCACTTTCGTTATGGGCAGTAAGCTATTTCTCATTTTTGCTGTTGTAAGCAGTACTGTAAGCTCTTTCTGCACCTTCTTTTTGCAGATGTGTAAACTTCATTTGGGGTAGAGCGGGAACTGCAGTACGTGGCGTAGGACAGTAAGAAAGTCTTCAGCCTCAATAGGTCTTCTCTCAAGTGACCGTCCCAGATGCTGGCGCTGGTGGAGAGTCCCTAGTGCTCTGTAGCTTTGCCTCCTCTTGGGCGTGGACAGACTTTAAAGTTTTTCAGTTTAATGAGTGTGAAGTTTTAGTGTGGTTTTAGTTGCTATTTCTCAGATGACTGGTGACCCATGTGCTTCTCTGCTTGTGTCAGTTCTCCAGTTGAATTTCTCCTGTAAATTTGTTGTTTGTATCCTTGACTCAGTTTCACTTCTCATTTGTCGCTTGCCTTTTTCTGTTGATGTGTTAGATTTCTGTACGTTTTCTTTCTTGCTTTTGTAGGTTGCAGATATCGTCTGTTCTGTGGCTTACATTTGAGTCACTCATTTTTCTACTTGATCTTTATATTTTTGCAAATGGTCTTTTCCTGTGAAATTTTTCTTAAAATAATGTAAAGTCTTATTATCATTTGTGCACATTTCACTAATGGTGACTAAAGTGTTATTTTTTTCCAGTGGGTCAACAACCTGGAGGTGGACAGCAGGTATAACTCCTGGCCTTCCAGTCTGCAAGAGCTGCTCCGACCCACCTTTCCCGGCGTTATTCGGCAGATCAGGAAGAACTTGCATAACATGGCGAGTGAAACCCTGTCGTCTGCCCATGAGCTCTTTCTGCCTTCTCCCACCCCCTTTTCCACATTTGCAATGCTCACTTCTTGCTGTTACTAGCTGCTCCTGCCAGCCAACACTACCAGTGAATACTAAATACGTTCTTTTTCTGGATCCATGTTCAATCTGAAAGGTTTTTCAAATGTGTTGATCATCTGGAGAGTTCTGAGATGTCAGGGTGTCAGAAAACACTCCTTATCCATAACCTGAAGACTCGGACTGTGTTACTTTAGTTTTAATACAATTTTCCTTTTTACTTAGAAGATAAAACATGTTGCTACTGTTTTTCTTCAATATCTTAATCCCTAAAATTTAATAGTTCAGCTTGGCTCATTAAATGAGTCTTTCTGTCATCTCCCACTCGTGACTCCTGTGTTGCTGCTGGTTAGGTAGTGGAAGAGGGTTCTCCGTTGGCCGTCTTTTCCCCTCATGCAGCTCCCGATGAGATGGGGGCAGTGAGTGTCAAGGTCAGCCTGCGCAGAACTGGTGGGGACTGTCCTCTGTACTGTCCTCACTCTTGGAACCACTATTTTCCTTTCCAGCTGAAATTTCATCCATCCGGAAGGTGTCCCATCACGTGCTATGAAAAATAGAGGCCATTGTGGCTGGACTTGTGCTGGGCAGCCCTTGTATCTCTCTGACCATATGTCTGAACTTTTTGGAATGCGAAAATATTTTTTAAAGCAGATGGGAGTTAATACGTGATAGATATTGTCTGAAAATTGAGTTCTAAATGAGTCTTCCATTTGGAGATCCTTAGACATCGCATCTAAATTTTCTGAGCTGGGAGAGACTTGGGTTTCGTTAGGCACAATAAAAGAGTACGTACAGTGGCACCTTGGTACTCGCCGCTGATGCATTCTGGGAGGCTTGACAGGTACCAAACAAACGATGAGCACTGGGACAAAATGTCAGAATGTGGCGAGTACCAAATTTGATGAATTTCAAGTAGCTGAGTGTCAATCTGGAATACAGTTCCCATGGCACTGGCATGAGACTGGGAGGAAATCATTTGTCCTTTCAGACCACGGTCTTTAAACACAAGGGAAGAGTAACTGCTATTAGTGTAGCTCTTCTCGTAGGTGGTTTAAGAGTAGCTGGGGAGAGATCACCCTCTGTGTAAAGATGGAGGCATTTCCATCGGCCCAGTGACATGTTAATTGTTCCATGTATCCCTTCCCTCCCCCACAGGTTCTCATAGTGGACCCGGCACATGAGACCACGGCGGAGCTGATCAGCACGGCTGAGATGTTCCTCAGTAATCACATCCCACTGAGGTAACACGGTTCTGGTCTAGCTGACAGGTTGTCTGTCATCCTTAAGTGTGAGTCTGGTGCCTCTCAGTGCAGCATGATTAACACTGGGCATCTTTAATGGCAGATTCAGCTTTTGCTCAGGATGAGCAGGCTGACCAGCTGTCCTGTTTTATTTTATTTTATTTTATTTTTTTTTATAATTAATTATTTTTTATTCATTTTTATTGTTAGACTTATTGGGGTGACATCTGTTAGCAAGGATTACATAGGTATCAGTCATACAATTCTACAGTGCATTGTCAACGCATCCTGTTTTAAACAGGACAGAAAACAACGATACTGACCCATGTCAAATGGGACGTCTGGTCAGCCTTGTCCCACTGGACGAAATTCAAGGTGTCTATAGCCTGCCCAGACGTCCCGTTTGACATGGGGCAGTACTCTTTTCTGTCCGATTTAAAGCAGGAGTTCTCATCAGCCTAATTATGAAGCCAGTATATTCTGGGGTGAAGAGTTTGATTCTGAAGGAATGGAAGCTTGCCACCATTGAGTTATTAATAAGCAGCTCATGCAAACATAGTTTGTGGTCTGAGCTTGCTTCCAGTGAAAGGGAGTTTCTTCAAGGGAGCGTCCGTGTCAAAAGTCCTGTTGCCACTTCCAGTGCGAGTGAAGAGCTTCGCCGACAGCTGCTGCCAGACTGTCAGGACCAAATGTATAGGAATGGCCTTCTGTGGCTGCAGACAGACACATCTCCTTCATCGCTGTTGCCCAGTACACCAGCACCATACTTGAATGGCTGGGCTTGCACGTGCCTCCAAAGAACAGTATTCTAAGTTTTTACATGTAAATGTTAGATATTCTTACTTCTGTTCTGAATAGTATCTGGTAATTTTACATGTTGACAAAATTGAATTCTTAGAAAAAGTGAAAATAAAGAAGCAAAGAACTCATTCTCTAACAAGTGTTGTTGTGTGTTCCGTACCCAGCACGGAGCTCAGTGCTGTAAGTGGTACAGAGGCTACATTTCTACCTTCTTGGAAAAATTACTGTGCGTACCTTCAGACACCAAGAAGTTACTTGCTCAAGCGCTGGGTTATGTGCTGTTATGTACAAGTGCTCTAGAATTTCAGGGGACAGAAGATCATGGACTGGGAAGTTTGGGAAGGAGAAAGCCTTCATGTACAAGTTGGGTTTCAGATAGGCTTTGAAGAAAACAGGATTTTCATTAACGGGAAAGCAGAGATTGTGAGTTTAATGAAATGTTTTGTGTAAAACATGAATGGGTCCAATGGCACTGGGTGTTGATTAAAAGGGAGATGCAGGAACACGGAAGAAGTGGCCCACAAGATGCTGTGGGCACTGAGTAAAAGTTCGTTGAGTTGCACTGAGGACAGGAGGAGGGAGCATGGCCCTCACGGGGCAGTGGGCGGGGTCCGCGGAAGCCCCTACTCGTGGGCAGTGGGGAGGCCTGCTGAGAGCAGCTGGTGGCCAGCCTAGGCAGACAGCTGTTGTGTGATCTGCTGCATCCACGGGCTGCACACACTGCTGCTGAGGGGCGGAGGAGAGGAGGGGACCAATCCCAGAGATGCCCTGCTGGTACCCAATGGAGGTCTGGGTGTGCTCAAGTCTGAACTCTGGGCTTAGCTAACAGAACCCAGTGCCCTTTCTGGAAACTGCAGACTTGAGAAGGGGAATTACTGTGTGAGGGGGTGATGGGGCCCTAGCCACTACTTTGGTTTTCATGGAAGTGTTCTTTCGGTCATTTCTGTCTGGAGTCTACTTGTGATTTCTGTCCTAAGCGGGATTTTGAAAAACAGACTATTTTCATTTAAAAACAAACCCTCTCACTACCCCATCCACACATGCACACCTGCTGCAGGTACCTCCTGAGAGCTTGAAGTTTGACATATGTTTTTGTTTGTTTGTTTGTTTTGTTTGACATATGTTTTTAGTTTCTTCTATTTTTAGGCTATACCTTTAAAACAGTTAGTAGGCTTCGTATTTTTTAGAGTAGTGTTAATTAAGAACTGGTGTTGATACGTTGTTATTAGATACCTACAGCTCACCTTGGGGTTCATGGTTTGAGTTGTACGTTCTGTGGGTCTTGACAGATGTGTAGTGAGGTGTTTCCCCCGTTATAGATCCACACGGATGAGGTTCCCTGTCCTGAAATCCGTCCCCCCTCCTGCCCTGCTGGCCCTGGGCACCACCTGCCTGTCCTCTGTTTCCATGGTTCTGCCCTTTCCAGAACCTGACACATGTGCTTTTCCAGACTGGCTTCTGTCACTTAGCATTGTGCTTTTATTGGTTTGGTTTTGTTTTTTTGGTGGTTCCCTGCCTGGGAATTGAACCCAGACTGCGGCGTTGAGAGTGCCGAAGCCTAGTCATCACACCACCAGGGAGCTCCTGCATTGTGCTTTTATGGTTTCTTCACGTCTTTCTTTGGCTTAGGAGCTCATTTCTTTGCATCACTGACTAATGCTCCGTATATGGATGTACTGTGGTTTTGTTTTTTTCTTAACATTCACCTGTTCAGAAACATCTTGGCTGCTCATAAGTTGGAGCAACTATGCAGAAAGTTGCTGTAAACGTCCGTGTGCATGCTTCAGTGCGGATGGAAGTCTCAGCTCGTTTGGGTAAATACCAGGAGCGTGACTGTTTTCTCTTATGGTGAAGTGCTACGTTGTATAAGAAGCTGCTGACCTGTCCTTTAAAGTGGCTGAGTGAGTTCGTGATGCTCCAGAATGTGGTGGTGTCAGTGTTGTGGATTTTAGCCACTCTACGAGGTAAATGATCCGTGATGTGGAGCATCTTTTTATGAACTTATTTGCTGGGTGTAGGTCTTGTTTTTGAGGTGCATAGTCAGACTTCCTGCCCGTTTTTAATGGTATTTTTATTGTGAGTTTTGTGAATTCTTTGTGTATTTTGGACGCCAGTCCTTACCGGATGTGTGTTTGCACAGCTTTTCTGCCAGGCCGTGGCTTGTCAGTATGTTCCGACTCATGTCTTTTGCAGAGTGGAGGTCCTTAATGTACATGAAGTCCACTTGTCCGTCCTTTTGGTCGTCGGTCCTGCTTTTGATATTAGAGCCAGTAAGTCATTAACAGATCTGAGGTCACCCAAATCTTCTCCTGTTGTGTTTCCTAGGATTTCATAGTCTTTTTTTTTTTGTTTTTTTTTGTTTTTTTTTTTGCTTTTTGGTATGTGGGTAGCTCCCTGACTGGGAATCGAACCCAGGCCGCAGTGCTGACAGTGCCAGCGCCGAAGCCTTAAGCCACTACACCATCAGGGAACTCCCGGATTTCATAGTCTTGTATCTTGCATTTATGACCGTGATCCATGTTGAGTTTCCCTTTGGGGAAGGTTATCAGGTCTCAGTCTAGATCCAGTACTTTGCGTGGACATCTGGTTGGTAACGCTCTTTCTCCATTGAGTTGCCCTTGCTGCAGGTGGGACGCGAGCTCCTATTGGTGACTGCAAGGGTTTTTTGTTTTTTGCTGTTGTTTTGTTTCTGCCAGTCTGTGGATGTGTAGTGATTTTAATATATCTTTACACTTTACTCCTTTATTTAAGTTTTTAAAATGTAATAAACTTTAACCTTGGTTGTAGCTTTTGTTCAAGGACAGTAGTAAATGTTTTCATGTCTTCCCTTTACCTGTGGTCCTCAGAGTGCCTGTAAGTCCTCAGAATCCCCCATCCCCATGTATTTTCATATTCTGCAAACTTTCACTGCCCCCGACGTTTGTTTAAAACCAGAACAGAATCTTTATGTAGGACTACGTCAGTGCCCATTGAGTCGGCAAGGGCCGCATTTCACAATGTGCAAACAGCTTCCTTTGAACTTGAAAGTTGAGGCCACCTTTGAGAACTTGCTGTTTTCATTCTGTAAGTGATGCAGGCTTTGTTAGACTGTGCTGTGAGCTGCGTTTCCAGCAGAGAATGTTCTTCCCCGTGAGCTCCCATGGGGTGGGGGGGACATGGGGGTGTCATTCCTTTTAACCGGTTCGTTTTGGGAGATAAGTTTCTTTTCTTCTTTGTTCCTTCTTCCTCTCCCTCAGACTTGGCTTAATCTTCGTGGTGAATGACTCTGAAGATGTGGATGGGATGCAGGATGCCGGTGTGGCCGTGCTGAGGGCGTACAATTACGTGGCCCGAGAAGTGGATGACTATCACGCCTTCCAGATGCTGACACAGGTGTGTTTTCATCAAGATGGTGCTTACTTTTCAAAAATCAGACTTCCTCTAAGAAACTGTATATGGTAAGGGGATTCGGCGTTTCTGGAAAGAGAGCAAGTGAGGGATTGTTCCCACAGACTTGTGTTGTCCATTTCCGGCACCGTCTGCTCGGCCGACTCAGCTGAGAGCCCTGCTAGGGTGCGTCCGTGCTCTGCCACTCTCTGTTAGGAGCACCTGTCCGTGCCTTCCGGTAAATGTGGTGCCCTCCACTTGTTTAAAAGGAGTTGGCCTTTTCCCCACTTGGAGACCATCGTGATCTTTTCACTAGGATTCAGTTTACCATTGGAGTCATGAAGTTCTTATTGTTTGTTTCCTCCATGTTGACTATAAACTTTGAAAGGCCCTAATTTTTATACATATTTAAGAAACTTGCTCAAATTAAAAGAACTGCCCTTGTTTTCTTGTTTTGGTTTTTTTTTTTTGCTGTTTTTGAATATAAAAAACTTAATATTTAATAGATTAAAAAATGATATTCAGAAGAAGTAACAGTTCTTATGTTTACAGATTAGTGGCAGTTATTGAGAGCAGTTGATGTTTTCCTTTTATTTCACCTGTCAACGTGATGTCAGCCTGCTATTGATTATGTGTGTTACGTTTATGGTTCAGAGATTCAGTCGGGGGCATTTTCATTCATTAAAATGTACATTTATTGATTTGGCTAACATTCAGCAAGGACCCACCATTTACAAATCTGGGACTAGCTGTGAGGGCCACAGAGAGAAGTAAGGTGTCGCTTGTGGTTCCAACGACCTAATAGCCACATAGATGACTGAATGCGGTATGGGCAGCGCTGGGACCTCCGGCCACGAGAGACGGCCGTGGGCATCTTGTGGGGCGGGGACCTGTCCAGCTGAGTGTAGGACACACTGGGCTGGTGAACAACGGCTGCACACTGGAGGCCGTGACGCCAGGCTGTGAGTGTGACTGGAGCAGAGTAGTAAGAGCAGATGGAGAGAGGGCCTGGTCGTCGAAGCCACTCGGGGAGGGGACACAGGTCTAATCGCAGAGTTGAATGCAGTTACAAAGACTGTGCTGTGTAGAGGCGGCACTGATGGAGGGTGAAGACCGTGCAGGAACCAGGTGATGACCAGGGCTGTGATCCTCGGAGCAGTGGCAGTGATGGGACGGAGCAGCAGCAGGGCTGTGGGGAGTGACAGCGGTTCAGGAGACAGTAGTGTTTAACAGTCTGCTTTGTAGAGCTCTTTCCCCCTCATAGCTGTATGTGGGGAAAAGATAATGTGAGTTTTCATTTCTTTTTATTTATTTTTAATTGCAAAAGTAAAAAAACATTCATTGTAAACTATTATTTTAGATAATCTTAAGGTGTGTCAGTTTAAAATTTCTCTGTCCCTTGCCCTCCACCTGTCCCTTAAAGGCAGCCTCAAGGACTGCCCCGTTATCCTTAGATGTGTAACTAGACATGTACAGACACAGTTTTGTTGTTTGTTTTATGTCTGTTTTTTCCAGTTGGTGATAATCACACCCCAGATGAAGCTCATTGGCTGCGATGTCACCACTGTGCGAGGCTGTGCCTGCATTTTATTAATTTATTTATCTAAGAGTACAGAGGTGATTTCTTTATTAGAAAATCATGCCATATCTAAATACAACATCACCATTTGTGAGAATGCATACCAAACTGTCCTTTTAAAAAACCATTGCAGTGACAGAAGACCTGATGCGTGACATCTCTGAGGAGCCTGCAACCAGGCTAGTCTGCATTGTAAAAACAGGGCTCACGCCATGCTCGTCCTGCAGCTTGTCTCCCCTCACCATCACTGACACGAGTTCTTAGTTCAGGGTTCCTCACAGGTGTAGCGTGTTCTTGCATTTGGGACTCAGCGCGAGCCTGAAGTGATTGGGTCCTTTACGAATACGTAGTTTCAGATGTGCGAAGGCATGTTGAGGTCCATGCAGAAGGGAGAATTGCTGGTCCCATTGACCCCATTTCACCCCACTTGACCTTTTAGGAGCCGTGTTTTCCTCTGCATTCAGAATCCTTTTGTAATAAACACTGAAATATGAATTTAAAATTGTAGTTGAACACCTGGTTCTTTCTTCAGATATATAACAAAGTGAGGACAGGAGAAGGGGTGAAAGTGGAGCACGTGGTCAGCGTTCTGGAGAAGAAATACCCGTATGTGCAAGTGAGCAGCATTTTGGGGATCGACTCTGCTTATGATCAGAACCGGAAGGTAGGCAGTTCCTGCGCTCCCCGCTGGGCAGCAGCACCGCACGTTCCACACCTCCCTCTGCTGAGCTGCCCTTTGTCAGAGGGGTGACGGTTGAAGTATTTAGGTCCTGAGCATGTAAAACCTACCCCTCCCGCTGCTGATGTCACTCAGTTGCTGTTTCCAGAGACAACCGTTGTTAGTTACTGCTCATGGTCACTCAGGGTTAGAACGTAGGCTTTCTAACTCTTAGCGTTTTGTTGGGGGAATGATTTTCAAAGCCTAAAGTACCGGGGCTGTCTGCGAAATACCCAGCCTTGCGACTATCCTCGTTATAGTGACAGTGGCTGGGTTTTTCCCAGACAGCCCTCGTATATTAAAATTGAGATTTTTTGGTTTGTTGTTGTTTTTTTTTTTTTTTTTTTTTTTGCTTTGTTTGGTATGTGGGTAGCTCCCTGGCTGGGAATCGAACCCAGGCTGCAGCGCCGAGAGCGCCAGCGCTGAAGCCTTAAGCCACTACACCATCAGGGAACTCCTAAAATTGAGTTTTAATGAGCTTAACTTGAAACAGTTGAGATGTCAGAGAACAGAATTAACATGGTTCAGCTTTGGGGAATGTGAACTTTACAAGTTCCAGCGACATGGAGAAACCACGGAAATCAGCTGGTCGGCCCCTCCTACCTGGGCCTGTTCAGTCCTCAGGTGGGTCTGGACCATCAGGTGCTGCTGGGGCCACATCTGATCAGCAGCCAAGCAGAGTCTGCGGCTGCTGATGGTCGCCCAGTGGGAGTTCTTCTCTATTTGTGCGTTCTAAAATGTTCCATGTGAAAAATTTCTGCTGTTTTCCAGAAAATACCAGGTATAAGATGTTTAACAAGAAAGCTTGAAGGAATTATTTTTATTTTTATCTTGTGTAATAATACAGGTTTTACTCTGTAAACTTAACCTTGGGTCTGTGATTGCTGTCTGGGAAGCCCATGTTGACAGGCAGTCAGGAAAAATACATCCACCCCGGAGAGATTTGCCACTTTACTGGCCGGGCACCTCCCTGCCAGGGGGCCCCTTTTGTCCTGGAGAAGGAAGGACTGAGCCCCACGAGTGGCAGAGCAGTCCCTGAGCACTGAGTTCCCACCAACCTTGTTTTGTTTTCTGTAGGTGCGGTTTTGATTGACGGATTGGTTTTTAGTGATACGGACTCTCTTGAGTTTAGAGTCGGGTGTAAATATTCCTTCTCAGGCTGTCCGCCCAGGAGCAGTAATAGTTTATGTCAGTCTGTGCTTGTGCTTTCCATGAGGGAGCCTCCACCACGGGACTTTTAAAATGGAGATTGATTCATTTCAAGTGTTGAGTAGCCACGTGTGGTTAGTGGCAACTGTCCTGGGCAGCAGAAACAGTGTCTCCACCATTGCCGAAAGGTCTGTTGCATACTTTTGGCCATGATATATGTCATTCAGATTTGACAGCTCAGGTTGCTTAGAATTCCCAACCCACACCCCACACCCCTTCCTGAGTTGCATGGTTTTGTGTTTTTATAAAGAATCAGTAACTTAATCTCAAACTTACCCAGTAGGGTATTAACTATGATGTCACCTTTGGTGTTTTTTTAAAAGAAACTTGTTTAGTTATTTCTTGGTGACTGTGTTTCTGTTGATTTTTCTTTCTTGTTGGAATGTGTATGTATGGGGAATGGGCTTTGTTCCACTTGGAAGGACCAAAGTGTGCTGTGTGCGGTCCCTTGTGTTGCAGGAAGCAAGAGCCTACTATGAGCAGACTGGGGTTGGCCTGCTGCCTGTCGTCCTGTTCAACGGAATGCCCTTGGACAAGGAACAGCTAGACCCTGATGAGCTGGAAACCGTCACGATGCACAGAATCCTGGAGACCACAATCTTCTTCCAGAGGGCGGTATACTTGGTGAGTGGGTTGGTTTGCAGGCTGGTTTCAAAGAGGATGCTTCGCATCCAGTTTTGTAGTCTGGAGTGGGCACTGCAGTTCTGTGAAGGAGCACTGTTTTCTGTGACCACTCATGATTGATATGCAGCTTCTCAGCAAGCGCTGCTGTAATACAAGTGTTCATAGATGTTCTGTACCCTGTTTCTTCTTTTCTGTAGGGTGAACTGTCCCATGATCAAGATGTGGTAGAGTACCTCATGAACCAGCCAAATGTTGTCCCACGAATCAACTCGAGGATTTTGACAGCTGAGCGAGAGTACCTGGATCTAACAGCAGCCAGTAAGATGCCTGTGGGGCACCGGTGGGGTGTTTGTGGCTGGTTGTCCAGAGTCCGTGTTCATTGGGCTGTGACGTTCTGGAGATAACCCAACACTGACAGTTTGATGTTAAAACTGACGGCACCTGGAGTTTATATTACATGCTTCTAAGTTCACAGGCGTTTCTCCAGAAGGAGAGAAAGTCTTCCTGGGTAAATAAATCCTGTAAACTCTGAAAAATATCCGGTGCCCTTTACATACCAGCAGCGCAGGCACAGATGGTAGAGAGGGCCTGTATTGTTGACTTTCTTGGTCAGAAAGCTTGTACGCTGCTGTCTCTTCCTTCTCATTCTGGGATCAGTCACCAGTCGTGCCCACAGACGTCGTAGGGAGTTTTACTCTGAGAACGTAAGCAGTCCTTTCTGAAAAATAAAGCTGAATTGAGGACTGGTGCTATGCTATGGAACTCAAGTCTTTCAAAGTGTATGACTTTTAGCGTATTTTTGAAGTTGTCCAGTCATTACCACTGTCCAGTTGTGGAGCACGATCGCCACCCCACAAAGTGATGTCCCATCAGCAGCCATTCCCCTTTCTTCTGTCGGCCAGCCGCCAGCCACTGATCTAGTGCCGGTTTCTGTGGGTTTTCTGTTCTGGGTATTCCGTGTAATGGGAAGTGTCTGCGACTCTGCATAATGTTTCTCAGGTTTGTCCATGATGTAGCCTGTCTCAGTGTTTCCTTTTTGTGGCTGATTCGTATTTCATTGTGTAGCTAGTCCACAGTTGCTTATGTGTTCCCCAGCTGATGGATGTTTGGGTTGTTTCCACAAGAATACCTTCTAAGAGGTGGATACGCTAAGCCCAGGTGCAGTTTGTCCCCTTGCCTTCCAGTGAGCGTCTGAGGGCACTTAACATGCAGCTGAAATACGGGAGAGCAGTCACCAGTTGCCCAAGAAAATCTCACGGAGGGAGAGAAGGTCGCCTGACTGGTGAAGTCAACCAAGTGTATTTGCTGTTGTGGTTGAGAATAATGAATATACAGATGTGTTTATGTTCTTTACTTTATGGCAACTGTGTCTAATTCACGTGAAACTCAGTTTCTTTTCTATTAGGTCGAGGAAGATGTGCATACGTGCTTATATTTATGAGAGAAAGTAGCCAGAACGTGAGTTGCTTTGTTTCTTCACAGTTAGGTTTTAGCGTTTTATCTGGTTTTATAATAATAGAAAAGGCAAATGGTATGAGTCTCTGTCCTGAGTGTGTGTTGTTTTCATCATTTTAAAGAAAACTGTAGATGGTCACCTTTGGAGCACTCATGCATAAGGAGCATAAATACGTTTGTGTGTCCTGGGGTATCGTTCTCCACAGGGTACTGTCGTGGTGGGCTGGGGGCCGGTGCTCGTCCACGGTGCGGAGCCGCAGTCTGCCAGGCGGGTATTATGGAGCTGTCGGTGAAGGGACAGCTGGTGTCCTCCTGGTTCAGTGGTCACAGCTCCTCCCCTCAGCTGCTCTTGGTGCTTGCTGTCCTGCGACCTTGCTAAAGAACAGGAAGGGTGGAGGCCATGGTGCTTTGTCCCCACCTCCAGTGATGTCGTGGGTTGTCTGTCGTGTGCACGGCTGCTGGTCTCACTAGATGAGGGAGAGGACAGGCAGGTGAGTGGGTGTGCAGGTGGACGGACGGGTAGGCGGGCGAGCAGGCTGTCCTTGGGGGACACAAGGGAAGACTGGCATGGGTGTTGGGGTGTCACAGTGTGTGAGACTGGGGAGACCACTGGAGAAAGAGTGTTAAGGATACCAGGCTGGAGTCTGTTCTGCAGGTGGGAGGAAGTTCCTGGGTACTTTAGAGCAGAGGAATAACTTGACAAAACTGGAAGTTTTAGCAAGAGTAACCTCAAGGAGAGACGAGGAATGAGGGGTGTGCCCGTGGGCACCACCCGTCCGAGGAGACGGTGTCTGAACGTGCCTTTTGTTTCTGGTGGGGCTGAAAATGCATCGTGCCCCACCACAAAATGCAGGTGTACACCATGTCATGCTGCTTTTCTCCCATCACGCCCACGCCCCCCCTCCCCCACCCCTTGTTCAGGGTTAGGAGGAGCTCACTGAGGTGGGTGCACAGCGGACGGGAGAGCTGACGTGCCGGGGTTGCGTGGAGAGACCACACTCTTGTGAAGTGATAGAAGTGGGAATAAAAGTGACGCGCGTGTACACGAGGGTTAGGTGGGACATGTTTGTCTCTGTTAACTCTGTCTGAAAATGGGACCAGCGGGATAGGGGTCGCTGCGTTTGTAAAGCTGTTCAGTGAACACGGGGCAGTATGCAGTGTATTTCACTCGTGCATTTTTATAAAACCTGAATTATGGTCGTACCAGATTATCAGGTGAGTCTAACATTACATTGAATTTAGGCATATTAATTATAAATCTACTTCATTTTTTTTTCAGATAACTTTTTTGTGGATGATTATGCTAGATTTACTACCTTGAGTTCCCAAGACAAGACTGCGGCTGTGGCCAATAGCATGCACTATCTGACAAAGAAAGGTAACACCATCCAGGCTCGCCTTGGATTCAGCACAGTCTTTGTATTGGCCAAAGCTTCAGTCCTTAGTGTCTGATTTATTATTGGTTCCCTGTCATGATTTGAATGTAGAAAATACCTGTTTAAAATTTAATTCTTTACATATTATTGAAAATTCAAATGTTGTCTTTATAAATTTCATATTAAATATTAAAGTCAAAAGGAAAATTTTTTTCATGGTTCAAAATGGGAAAACATTTTATGATGTAAAAATGAGCTAATGGATTGAAAATTGGTTTGACTTACCTCTTCAGTGACAACATTGTGTTAAATTTTTTTGAGATGTGATTTTAGAAATACTTGAGCAAGTTTTAAAACTGATATTCAAGTACTTTTCTATTTAGACTAACATTGTGTGAAATGACATCGCTGTAATGGTAGACAGATGCTTGTGCCCTCTGGTTGCATATATAAGTGACAGTCGTGTAAGGTGGCTGTTTTGGTCACCACTGTCATCTCCCAGGGAGGTGTGAGTTAGGTAGTCACTCCATTCTAAGGCTGGGGGGGGGGGGGGGGGGGGGGGGGGGGGGGGGGGGGGGGGGGGGGGGGGGGGGGGGGGGGGGCATTGGGATTGAGCCGCAGGGGGCAGCTCGCGTTGGGCGTTGTCTGAATTGTGACTCCTTGGGGACAGTAATTACAGAAATGACCTTTTCTTTTCTTCCACTCTTTCCCTGTCCCTTTGTCCAGGAATGTCTTCCAAGGAAATCTATGGTAACTTCAAATTTCAGAATGCTCTGTTCCTTTTCTTAATGATCTTATTTCAGGCACTGTTACAATTTGACTGTTTATTGGGATGTTTCTGGAACCTGTGGGTAACAGTAGATGATTTGTCCATGCGGATAAATGTTGTGTGAATGTTTGCAAAGCACGTGTTTCAGCAAGTTACACATTACTGTGATGAACGGTGATAATGTTACCTACACGTTCAAAGGCTCTTGCATCTTTGCTGCTAACAGATGCCCAAACCACAGTAGAATTATTAGTCTAACAACAAGTGCATGCTCCTCGCTGGTGGCTACGACCCATGGAAGGTGACCCTGCTTTTGTTCTGGTGTCGAAGTTTCACTACTTTTGCTTTGTATCTTTATTAAACTTGTCATTTTTAAAGTTTTTGCATGGTTTTCAGAAATCATTTAGCTTAGTAACAGTATTGAAACAGAGAATGTGCCTCCACCCTCCAACTCAAGATGTTGTTTTGTGTCTCTGCAGATGACTCTTTCATCCGGCCGGTAACTTTCTGGATTGTTGGGGATTTTGACAGCCCCTCTGGAAGGCAGTTACTGTACGATGCTATTAAACATCAGGCAAGTGGCCACACTTCATTCGGTAGCTGTACCTGAGCCACGTCCGTGTGTGGATATCCTTGTCCTGGTGGGGAGGCCAGAGGCCTGCTTTCTTAGAGCTTGGGAGACGAGGGCTGTTTTGCCGGCGGCCTGCCAGCTGCTGTGCAAACAGAGAAGACTGCAATGTTTCCAGCTTTCTGTGGGGGTTAGATTCTCTTAGAGGAGAGGGGAGGAGATCGGCATCGTACACGAGTTTTTGTCGTGTGACTGTGTTCTTGTCACAGATGCTGCGAGGGCTGTTGTACGTTGTGTGGGAGAGGGGGAGTGGGTGTGGGGAAGTGCCGCAGGCGTGTAGAGCTCTGCGCACACGCATCTGGGAGGCGAGTGACGGTAGTGAAAAGTTGAGAAGAAATGGACTCTCTTAGAATGTCACTGTCAGAGAATGAGACGTTGCATGTCCTTTTCCTGAGCAGTTGCATACCACACCCCCGTGTCCCCCTGACACGCTGTGTCCCAGGGCAGCCGTCAGGAACACTGACCTGTCCAGGCGACTTCACCTCACTGACATGCTGGTGCCTTGTTGTCTGAGAGGAACTGTGGGGTGCTGAGGATCATTCAGTGACACTAGGAGTGGTCCTAGTGAGGGCTGACGGGTGCGTGTGTGAGGTGCGCGCAGGCTGATAGACGCTCAGGTGCTGGTAGTTGAGAGCGGAGGGGAGGATTGAGTATTTTAAATAAATGCTTCACTTGGGAGTTCCCTGGTGGTGTATTGGCGAGGCTTCGGCACTGTCAGCGCTGCGGCCTGGGTTCGATTGTCAGCCAGGGAACCACCCACACACAAAAAATAAATAAATAAATGAATAAATGCTTTACTTGAAGCAAAATGCAGGTTCAAAAGAAGTGTCACACAATGACCACAGCCATGTGGCCACCACCAGTGAGGGGAGGGGTGCGGTCCCTGCAAGCTCTGGCCTGTGAGAGGCCTGTCCCCGCCCTGTCCCATCCCCCCCCAGTCCTATCCCCACCCTGTCCCTGCCCTGTCCCCGTGTCCCTGCCTTTGTTATGCAGCAGGTTGGCTTGCGCCTTACTGTATATAGTGGTTGTGTTTAGTTTCTTTACTCAGCTTTTTTGAGATTTGCCCGTGATAGTATTGTGTGACATGACTGTCCCACACAGTTTTGTTTGCTTGTTTAGTATTGGATGGGCAGTTGGGTGGTGTGTAGTTTGGGGCTTTTGTGAAGACTGCTGCTATGAGTGTTCTTGTATGTGTCAGTTAGTACATGCAGGGTGTACACATGAGTCTCTGTGCTTTATGTTCTTCATATGCGCCTTTTCAGGTCTTAGGGGTCCCATTTACTTCCTCCCACACGGATCTGGTCTTTCACCCAGGAAGAGATTAATTGTTACTGGGCATCTAGAAAGGCCATGTGAGCGAAGGAGGGTTTGAGCCGAGCCCTGAAGAACAGTGGGGGACTTGAGGAAGCAGAGATGGTGTACTTGCGCACACGCCGGTGTGACGTGTGATGTGTGTTAGAACACTCATGTGGAGCGGGGACTCAGGACCCCAAGGGTCTGTGGTGAAGGCTGTCTTTACAGGGGTGGTTGGAAACGACATTGGCGTTAGCTCATGTAGGTGTGAATGTCTGCTGATGGCATTTTGGCTTCATTCTGTCGGTAGAGAAGAACCAAATACTTTTTAACATTGCTTGCTGTTTATGGAGCATTAGTGATACTAACGGTGCTTTTTGAGTTCAGAACAAGTACCGTATAACCCTTATTTCCCGTTTCGTGACTAGAAATCCAGTAACAATGTTAGAATAAGCATGATCAATAATCCCAGTGAAGATGTAAGTTATGAGAACACGCAGATCTCCAGAGCCATCTGGGCAGCTCTCCAAACGCAGAACTCCAACTCCGCGAAGAACTTCATCACGAAGATGGCCAAGGAGGAGACGGCAGAGGCCCTGGCCGCAGGGGTTGACCTTGCCGCGTTCTCTGTGGGGGTGAGTTGCGTGCGGCCGCTGCCCCCTGCCTCACATAGACCCTCGCTCCCAGGCCTGAAGTGACCTCTTCACGATCAGGCTCTGGGTTTAGTTTTGAGTCTCAGGATTTCTTAAGTTGGAAGGGCCTTTCCAGGAAATAGCAGTTCTGCCACATTCCCTTTATTGCTTTCGAACATGCTGGGCTTCCAGGTGTGCATGGTACAAGTTCTATTGTAAGCACAAAGCCATTTGTTTTGTATAGTTTGTGAAAGACAGACAATATTTCATTTGTTTATAGAGCAGAAACCTGAAATTTAAGCCACTTAATATGTCCTCTTGATGTGTTTCCAATAAATGTAAGCCCACGTTTATTCATTTATATGTTATGTACTTCTTACTGTTTTGTAGTGTTAAAATTTCTTACAGATTTCAGTAGAAAGAAGGCTTTTACTGGAAATTAGCAGGGTTTTAAACGGCAGAATAAAGCACTGATTGCCGATTGGATGATCACATAAGAGAACGAGGAATGAGCATTAACTGATAGGTGTGGGGGTGGGGGGTAGTGGACACAGTGTGATGCTAAGTATGACAGCGATTCCGCTGAAAGAGCTCTTTACAGTTTGTTCATTGTGATTATTCATTTTATGGCTTAATAACCATTCCTTTTCCTTAATAACAATTACTTCCCTAGGGCATGGATTTCAGTCTTTTTAAAGAGGTCTTTGAGTCTTCCAAAGTGGATTTCATTTTGTCTCATGCCGTGTACTGCAGGGATGTTCTGAAGCTGAGGAAGGGACAGAGGGCGGTGATCGGCAACGGAAGGGTGAGCGTCTGGTCTGGGGCTGGCCGGCTGCACTCTGTGTGGAGGTGGGGAGGTCACGTGCACTGGGCCCCCTTGCTCTGAGGCGTCCTTGTGTGACACCTGCGTGCTGTGTAACTTGGTCCTGCCGGTGTGCAGTGGCGGGCAAGCGTGCGGTGGCTCTGAGCACGTGTCAGTGACACCTGTGACGCACACGTGTCCGTTCCCTGTGGGGACCGCGTGTGTCGTTTGTGCAGTCTGCACGCTTTTAGTTGTTTTAGGCTTATACTGCGTCATGAGATCTGCGGCCACTGAAACGAGACTGAGGCCAATGTCCCAGACCTTAGCCTCCCAGCACGTAGGGCAAAAAGTCTCTGCTGTCTTCTACCATGGCTCTCTTGTGGCTTTGTTATTTATATTTGGTGAGAATTAAAGACAAAGCCATGTTATTTGATTTCAGAGTTTGCTTGCTGTAACAATATTGTAAAGTACAGAATCTGCACTCTGTGTAGTTGAGGTATTTGTAAGTAAGTAACTGTATGAGTTGATTGAGGGTTTATTCTTACTTTTGCTCATTGATTTTGTTTCCATGTAAACACGGCTTAGGTCTTTATTGTGATTTGTTGAAAAGACAGCCTGAGGGACGACCAGACTTCCCTGCAGCTGCGGACCGCACTGAAGGCCTGCTTTTCTTTACAGATCATTGGGCCCCTGGGGAATAGTGAACTCTTTAATCAAGATGACTTCCACCTCCTAGAAAACATCATCTTAAAAACTTCAGGACAGAAAATCAAATCTCACATTCAGCAGCTCCGGGTGGAAGAAGATGTGTAAGTTTTGCATCTCATGCTCTTACTTTGTGTCGGAGGGCAGGGGCCTTTCCCCACGTGACTTACTCCACGTGTTCCTTGTCACACTCTTTAGTACAAGAGTTTGTTTACGCATCTTGTGAAACAAGTTAATTTATTTTGTAGCGAGTATTTAAAGAACTGGATTAGTTGGCTCCGTTTTTGTCTTTTAAAATTTGATTGTGGAAAATCTCCAGCATGCAGAAGTAGAGGGAAGAGTTGATTTACTGCCTTGGAATGTGTATGTGAGGCTGTGCTCCCTCGGTACCTGTGTCACGGCCCTTCGGTTCCTTGTTCAGGAAGGGACAGGTTGAGTGCGCTGTCCCTGCATTAACCATGTGGAATGCCGAGTTCCTTTCTAGCCCCCTCCAGAGGCGGTGGTGTTCCTGTTGGTTGGGGTTTCATTCTTTCAGTGTTATTAGTAGCTAATGCATTTTAATGCGTCGTTTCTCAATGGAAGGGAATAACTGATGTGACTGCTGTGTAACTGGAGCCCCTGGTCACCTACGCATGATTTCTGCATTAAATACAAAATGCGTGTGACTTGGGGACGTACTAGTATGATTGGTTTTTTGAGGAACCGTCGCACCTTTTCCGCAGGGGCTGTGCTATTGCTTCTCCCCAGTGAGGCTTAAGGACTCCGGTCTCTACACATCCTCACCAGCACTTATTTTCTGGGGGTTTTGGTAACACCCATCAGACGGGCGTGTGGGTGTAGCGTCGCGTGGCTGGACGTGACTCCCTAGCGATGAGTGACATTGCACATTTCTCATGTGCTTCCTGGCTGTTTGCATAAAGTCCCCCCTCTTCTGCAGCTTAGCCATAGCCTCCTGACCCTGGGGCTTCGGAGTGTTTGTGAAGTTTCTCATTGACCTACTTAGTTCATTTCCCATGATCCTAGTGTCACTGATATGTTTTGTGACAGCGTTGACATAGCACGGGACACAAGTGGCCTGTGTGCTGTGGTTTCAGAGTTAGTCGTAGGACATCCCGGAAGGGGTAGTTTGATGTGGTTGTTTGGTCCAGTGAGAAAATGCTTTGGCTTGAATGTAGTTCTAGTATTATCCTCAGATACTCTCAGAGTTCTTAGAATTCAGTCCTTGGTTCAACAGATTAGAGTGTTTGTTTTCAGTGTGATGGTTTAGTTAAAGATCTTCCTTGCTTAAAAATCAACTTTAGAAGGGGTGGGGAAGTGAAACTGGTTTTCTCAGTTGTTGAGCACAGTGTTGGGTATAATAGTGAAAGAGGAAACAGCTTTAATGTTCAGTAGCTGGTTGGTTGAATAGGTTATGATGTATCCGTAAATACATTATGTAGTCACTGAAAATATTGATGTGCTCCTGCATTTCTTAACCAAGTAAAGGTGTTTATACTATGTTGTTAAATGAAAAAACAGGTTACTGGGTTTTATGATGTCATTTTTGTGTGTATATATTTATTTTAAAATGTAGAAGAATTATGAACCAAAATGTCAGTGCTTAATTTCTTGATAAAGCTGTTAGGTATGTCTCAGGGTTCTCAGTGAGTTACTTCTCCGATAACCAGGAGAGCAATAGAGTCATGAACCGGGGGCAGCAGGGCATGTGAGCGACAGTGACTGGCCGTCACTGGGGGCTGGCGTGCCCGGCCGTGTAGAGCGGGCCTTGTGTCCCTGTCACATGCGGGAAATCAGGCCTTGCCCACTGCCATGGAGCTGGCACCCTTCCTCACGCCAGTCAGTATGGAAGTCCGCACGTGCTTCAGACCATCTTGCTGGTGTCTGGTGCTCTGGCCGCTCCTGTGCTGTTCAGCAGTGCCTGGAAAAACCTTCAGTTTACATGCATGCTGATTTCTCACCAACCGCGTCTTTCAGGGCCAGTGACTTGGTGATGAAGGTCGACGCTCTCCTGTCCGCTCAGCCGAAGGGAGACACGAGAATCGAGTACCAGGTGTTGGAAGACAGCCACAGGTACGGGAGTCTCGTGTGCGCCGTTGGCGCGGCTCTCTGCCGAGGCATTGACATGTTATCACTGAGCGCGTCTCGCTTTCCTGCTTGGCGCTCTGTCCACTGTGTGAGAGTCGCACCAACGACTGAGACCCCCCTTTCCCGCTGGTGCCCCCCAATCACTCACGTTGCCGGTGAGTGGAACCCCTGGTGGGGCTCTGCCCATTGGTGCTCACCTTCTCATCACTGTGTTGAGGGGCGTCGCTCCTTACCTGGTCACTGCCTGGGAAACGTTTCCTGAGCGACCTCACGCCATGCTTGCCAATGCGGCCAGGACGGTGAGTCCTGAGCAGGAACTCTTCTTTTCTAGAATGTCATTTTCTGCATGAGTCTCATATGATTAAAATGTCCTAATTACATGTTCTATTAGAGAAACTCGTGTGTGTGTGTGTGTGTGTGTGTGGGGGGGTGGTAGTTTAGTGTTTGTTTTTATTTAAATCAGAAATTTCTTATTGTGCAAGAAGCACGAAGGTCTGAATGATCAGTTATGTGTCTCCTTGCCCTAAAAGTGGGGTCCCTGGAGCAGTGGTGGGGCATGATGGGGTGGGGGGCTTGTCAGGAAGCACCTCCGGCCCCGCCCAGACTCCTGCATTGTAATGAGGCCCCTCGGGGTTCTTTGTGCATTGAGGTTGGTGAGGCTCTGTGTTCTCAGACATTTGCTCCACTCACCTCACAAAAATGTGGAGGGGTCCCACATCTTGTTCCTTTGGCTGCCACTTTTTGCCTTGTTCTGGTCCTTTCTGACCAGTCCAGCGAGTGTCGGTAGTTCACGTTGTTCCCCGTTGCCTTAACCGAGTTCCTCTTCCCTTGGGTTTTGCCTGGTGCTCCGTTTGTCTTAGAGCTGCGGTGGTGGTGGTTGAAAGACCTCACAGGGTCACTTTCTGGGTTCACCTGCTGGGGGTCACCTAGCTTACTGGCCTAGCATGCAAGTGGGTCAGACAGAACCTCCCTGGAGTTCCCGGGCCCCAGGTCTGTCTTGGGCAGTCCTGACACAGGTGCTGTCCTCCGGAGGACTGTTTGGGGGTCTTCTTCTGGCTCCTCTTGCGAGATTCTTCGATACTGTTCTCTAGCAAGCTTTTCCTTCTGGAGTCACACTGACGTCCCCATTGTCCAAGGACAGTGGCTCATGTACTTTTACTTAGAGAGTTTGTGAGAATGCAGATCACGGGACCTCCCTGCAGAGTATCTGGTCGGTGAGTCTGGGTTGGGGCTGACAGTTTGTTCCTACAGGTTCCCAGCTGCCATCACTGCTGGGGCTGTTGATACCAGAATCGAGAGCGTCAGCTGCACTGCTGTCATGAAGCTGCTCCGGTGCCGTTTCCACAGCAGCTCAGATTAGCTGAGCTCTGGTTGCCCAGTTTTATTGGTTCCATTTTGTACTTTTGTTTTCATCCCACCGGGTAAAAATTCTTGCATAAAAGTAATGGTTAGCATTGAAACGGTATTAAAGTATTGTTCAGAGCCAACAAACACAAGTCATTGATTTAAACAATTAATGTTTTGGGGAAGTTTGATGTATTTTTAAATCCTTTAAAGTGTATTGCTTTTAAAATCATGTCAGGGCCCCTGCTCTTCCAAGGTCACCAAGTCATTGTGACTTTAGGAGGAAGCTGTGCAGCAGGAAAGGGCACGCTCCTCGTCAAAGTCCCAGCGGGGCAAACTGACACCCCACCAGCTGCCATTTTTCACTTACTAAGAACAGGCAAGATACGTATCACTTAGTCCTGACAAGATGTGGGAAGGTCATTTCTTGGCCTTGTAAGTTTGTTTCATTCTTCAGGAAATGGGGTTGTTGATAACGTATTAGCCACAAAACCGTTTGTGTTCTGTGACTCGGTAATCTCATGTCTAGGCCTTTGTTGAGGCTAAAGGAATTTCCAAGTATGGAAAAAGCTCGTGTAGAAAGTTATTTTACAGGTTGAAAGACATCTAAATGTCCAACACAAAGGAACAGCTTAGGTAGACTGGCAGACCACTTTGGTCCATAGACGATTGATTGCTGCTGCTTCAGGGTATGTGACGTGTGACAGCACGTACACATCTCTGTGATAGAGGGGTGGGGTGGGAGGAGACTGCGTGTTCTGCAGGAACAGCTGGGTCTACACAGGCTTTTAAGGGCTGAGGAGCGTGCCACAGAGTGGTTGGGTTCGGATGTGAGATGTGATTTTCTTTTTCTCTCTTCTGGAAGTTGTCTGTAATGTTACTAAATTCCTCTTATTACGTGAAAAAAAAATTTATTTTTGTCTCACATACTCTTCTTGCCAAGAAATTACCATTAGTATGATTCTGAAACTGGTGTGAACAAACATTAGAAGCTTCCAGCTGTTTTGGCTACTGTCATTGCCAAGGTTTCCAGACAGGGCAGGTTTCGGCGGTGGTACACCCAGTTGAAAAAACACACGTGGAGCCGACATTGGGGACCATAAACACACCAGCAAGCCAGCCACTTTATTGCGCACCTGGGGCTATATATACGTATTCAAAGAAAAGTGGCATCGTGCCGCATCTGCCCAGTAGCAATTGTTTAGGTTTTCATGGTCACATACGGCGGTACATGCGCAGTAGCTGTCAGCCCCAGGAATTCCTCAACCCCCGACAGGGACTGATTATACCAAGGTCAAGCCTGGGCGGCGGGCCTGGCTGTAACCCTTTGCAGTGGGCTTAGCTTTAACCTTCTGGGGACTGACAGCTGCATACAGTTTGAAGCTACTTTTCCTCTCTTGGGTTCACTTAAAACGGGTTGAAAGGCGTGCACTGAGTTGTTAGACGGTCGTGTAGACTG